>CM041020.1:422741-522764 GCA_022984855.1 Dimocarpus longan | reverse complement strand
ACTTATCTCCACAAGTGATAGTGTAAGCCCTCATCCAGACTTATTGTTTTATGGTATTAAAAATCTTCAAATTGAGTTACGGTCGAATCATAGGTTTCCCTTAGTGTTATTTGAAGTTTATTATAATTTCGTATCGCAAGTCGGATGTCATTTGGCTAACCCCGGTACGAATATAAGACGGTTAGGAATGAATTATTCATTAATCATGTGAGGTGAGCTCACATGATAAAGTGGAGATACTTTATCTCAACCAATAGGAAGCAAGATAAGTGACAAATCCCATAGTTTAATATTAATTACATATATGTATAAATTAGTTGTCATGCACTAATGATTAAAGAATTATTTCAATTTCATGAGTTACCAAATTACCCTTAGATGGACAAGTCTCCATGTCATGAATAGTAGAGGTATTTTAGTCCTAGTAAGTGAGCAAAATAAATAAAATAAAGGAAGCATGACAATTAAGCCCCCATTCACGCCAAAAACAAGAAGCAAAAGTGAAACAAAAGTTCATGTTAGACAAAAGATGGAGTGGCGGCAATAAAAAGTAAAAGAGGGTATCAATGTCATTTCCATAAAAGTCACACACATATATATATGACACTTAGCAAATTTTAAAAGCACAAACACAACAAATAAGCTACAGAAACCGTGAGTTGAAAAAGAGAGAGCAAGGCGGGACGCCAAAGGAAGAGAGACCAAGGAAGAAGACCAAAAGTTTGCACAACTCATTTTTTAAGCTTTAGGTCTCATTTTCAAGCAAACCCAAGCTAGGAGGATAAAACCCAAGCTAACACAAAGTAAGTTACCATCACTTTCTTTAAATTTGATGATAGTTGGATGTATGAAAATGTTGATGGATTGAGTTATTTCTTGTGAAATTGTTGGTGGGATTTTGAGGTAGATTTATGCTTTAGTGATAGGTATGTGATATGGAGACTTAAATTATAAGTTAGAGGGCTTGAATGACAAGTTAGGAATTATGTAGAGAAAACCCTAATTTGTGAATTAAGTGAGTAAAGAGCTAAATACATTATCAATCACTTGTTGGTTAAAGGATTGAAGGAAATATAACATGAAAAACTTGAAAGAATGACATATAAGTGCTTGGTGTGTATGTCATGGCCAATGAAGGGGTGTGTGATCCCATTGTATTTTCATTCTTTTAAGCTTTAAATTATGCATATTTAATGTCACAAAAGTCTTTAGAGAAGTTAGAAATTTAAAGGGAAGAGCATAGGATTTAAAAGGAACAACATAAAAGCAAATTGAAAAACCCGAGGTGAAAGAGGGGGCCTGGTAAGACCTGACCTATTCTAGCTTATTTGAGGTTGCTCTACACCTCAAATGATGCCTAGGAATGATATAAAACCATAGAAATTGGAATGGGATCGATGCGATAAAAATTGACGAAGTTATAGCCAAAATAGTGGGCGTAAGAAACCGAGATGTGTAATAGCGATGCAAATGCATTCGTTGATGCCCAAAATAGATGTATTCGGTCATAATTAGGTAAAAGAACCTTAGATACGAAAGAAA
Source organism: Dimocarpus longan (assembly GCA_022984855.1). Classification (NCBI taxonomy): domain Eukaryota; kingdom Viridiplantae; phylum Streptophyta; class Magnoliopsida; order Sapindales; family Sapindaceae; genus Dimocarpus; species Dimocarpus longan. Next base: position 521,222 of record CM041020.1, on the reverse strand, counting down.
AATCATCGCCGCTTGTCCGATGTAAAAACTCGCTTTGAAAAGTGCCCAAAATGGGGCATTTTGCCTAGATTGACATAGCAAACGATGGAGTTTCTCGACGAAACTTTACGGACGACTTAGTTATGTGATAAGGAGACGCTAGAAAAAGAAACGGAGGTGAAACCATGGCTGGTTTCAATTCTGTTTTTCGTGGTCAACCGTATAGTTAAAAAGTTGACTTTTTGTTTTAAGCTTCCGGATACCAAACGAAACATATGGGAATGATCCTAGGAGTTTAGAAGTAAGACTTTTACAAAGAAACCAAATTTCGAGAGCCTCGGTCGAGTCAAAAATCGAGTTGGGAAAGTGTGGTGTAGTGAGTTTTCAATGTATTGAAATTTCTATTTTTATTAGTTTTAGCTATGAAAGTGAGTAAGTTATAACGGGACTATGATGTGTAGGTGACGAGCACACAGACGAGACGCGAGAGGCTCGTTGAGGCATTGAGAGCGTTGGGATCGAGGTAAGTGTCCTTCACTTCACTTACATCTAGTTGATTTCCATTTATATGGCAATGATAAAATATATTGTTTCAAAGAGTTTTGCAAAATGGTTTTCCAAAATCATAAGTTTTATGTTGAGTAATAAGTTATGCCTAGAATCTAGAAATGAGATTCGAAGGCGAAAGTAAGTTGCAAAAAGGTTTAAAAGTAAAGCAAAGTAAAGTTGAATTAAGACCCATGTGCATGTTGTGATATTAGCATCTTGGCACTACGCGGCGATGTAGAAAATTCCGCTCATAGTTGTCAAGGTTGATAGCAATGTGATACGATGTAGAAAATTTCGTATCTAATTGCAAGTGATGAGTAAATTACACTACAATATGCGATGTAGAAAATTCCGCATATAGTTACGTAAAGTATAAGCTATTGGCACTACAACGGCGATATAGAAAATTCCGCGTTGTGATTACCTAGAGTTGAGAAAGTTCGCCTTACGTCGCGATGTAGCAAATTCCGTGCGTAGAGGCTTTGCACATGGTTGTCTTATAAGAAATGGTTCCCAAAAAAGAAAAAATAAATAAATAAATAAAATAAAATCGATTATTTTCTAAGTAATGTCTATGCGGAGTTATACCTTTATATATATATTGCCTAACCTCTCTTTGTTTTGTGTAGCCTGTATACTTTAGTAGACGTTGGCACGGACGCTCTTGCATCAAAGACATTATTTTGATTAACTTTAGGTGGGGGAAATAATGAGACGTAATATATGGATGTTAATGTATTTTGACATTGTGTACATGTGTATATATTGAATCAAATAATTATGTGTTGACATGAGATACTTGACGGATTATAAATCATATTTTGATATGTATATATAAATGAACCATTACACTTGATATGCACATATTGCACAAGGCACATATTTCATATAAGTATGAGTTGTTATATGTTAATTACATATGTGAATTATGTTTGTAAAAGAATTGCATGTTTGTGCAATGAATGAAAAATGCATGTTTGAGATTGAAAGAAGTTTGACGGTGATCAAAATAGTTCGAAGTGTATTTCTTATGCAGGTTGATCTTGGAAATGTTAAATTTATAGCCGTTATGTTGTCCGATTTTTATAAAATTAGTTCTCAATCAAACGCGAAAAATTCACACCGTTTCAACTATATTAAAAGAAAATAAAAATTTTTAAGCCTAAAACGAGTAAACCGGTTAAGTAAAGTAAAAGGGTTCGCTTCCCGGATTTCTCTAATCCGACAAGTCGGGTTCGGGGAGTCTGTTGAAGTGCCCTGCGGGGCCCTCTAGACAAAAGCCTAGAGAAGGTCTGGTTTGGGTCCTGTCAGATAGGCTATGAAAATTAAGGAAATCGAAAATATAAAAAAACCACAGAAAATAAAACCATTTTGTTACGTAGGACGAACAAGTAGTAACTTAATGTTTGGCATCATTAAAAAGTATACGGAAAGCTTCAATGTCATGAAACATACCATATCATCTACACACTGGCGTCCAATTAGTCATAGCATGTGTATTCATTCATAGCTGCATATATGACAGGATTCTATACAGTAAGTGCATCCTCAAGTCGCTTCCAAGCACTGTGGTGATGATGATCAAGAGTTTGCATTCAATGGATATTATATTACTCACCAAAGCCCTTCAAAATGGTTTCACCCCTGACCTTAGCCACTATGTTTGATCCATTGCTAATTGCAGCCCAGACGTGATCACCCCCACTGAAGCTAAACATTGCAAGGAGCTCCTGAACTAATGGATCCGTTCGCACTGTCCCCCCATGTTCTGTTTTGGAGTGCCACATGCTTTCAAGCCGCAGCCTAAAAGAAGTGAATCTGATGGATGTCTTGCAATGAGTGGCTCAAATTCTCTGCAGTAATCGCCGCAATGTTTCGACAACTTTTCTTTTAGGATAGCTTTTCCCCATGTAAAGCATCTCCAACGGTATGCCTTTAGATTGTGCCGCTGCCTTTGCAGTCAATGTGAATCTCCTGTTCCAGCTAAGTCTTCTCCTCCAGTCTAAGTCTATCTGAAATTTGCATGACCAAACCAAAACAAAAGTATCTTTTATAATTTGGTCATCATAAAAAAATACAGTCAATACATTATCTTTTATAATTACTCATGACCACTCAAGACTACATTCCAAAAAGAAAAAAAGTGAAATTGTAGACATTTACACTTCAGAGTATTTGTAAAACAGTACAATACCCAAGTGGGGAGATATGGATGCAGAGTGCCTGCCAACAACTCAATCCTCCAAGACTCTTCCCTCCAGAGAGATTCTTCCCTGGTGTGAGTTAAAGGGAAAGCAAGAGTGCTCCAAATCCGCATCATGTGGAGGGCATTAGGGTTCACCACTTTCCCTTGTGAGTCTATGACCACAACCATAAGGCGATTTTTGAATTTCCACTTTTCCTTGATGTATCAAGACTTGTGGATCAAGCAATGAAGGCTTGTTAACAAAGTACCATGGCATCATCCCCTGGAAGTCTCAAACTGCTATTGTGTCTCTTCTGTCCATGACGTTGTTGTCCTATCATCTAGCACGGGCATCCACACCACCTCAAACTGAGACTCTGCGCTTGGTGGATTCTGATGAGACTCGCTTTAGAATGGATAAGTCTTCATCATAAAAGTGCTCCAGGTCTGAAATGAGTAGTAACACGTTCTTCTTCCTCAATACATCAAACCTCACCTATTGAAAACCAGGTGTACATATAATACATGTCCAAACGATTGAAACTTAAATTGTGTTGTTGATGTCAATATTGACAAATTGATGTTAATACTATAGTACAGAGAGAGAAAGAGAACCTTTTTACAAGTAGAACTCCCTACAAGTCGCAGCTTTTTGCTTTTAGCATAAAATAATGCTCTCAGAATCTTCATGATACCATCAAGTGGTGACTCCATAAGATTCAAAAGAGTTTGGTACGCTTCCATGCGACTTTCCTCATCTGCACCAAACAATACACTACATCCCTTGTTCTCGTTTCATATATTAAAAATCAGATTAATTATCATCAAATTTCATTTCCTGTCCTTTTATTCCATGTTTAATGATCCCTGCATTAGTTTATGCATATTCTTAATATAATCATGTAAATGTTTTTGACAGGACGAACGAACTCACCCTTTTTCTGTTGATAACAATTGTGAATCTAAGCCTCTGTAGTTGATTCCATTTTCCTGAGACTAGCCATTAAAAATTTAACTGGTTTTACAGCATCTGCACTCACTACTCAGTCTCCTCAGGAAGTCATTGCACAAATGGCATCTAATAATTATAGGTAATTTGATCTTCAGGTGATTCAAAAGCCTTTAACAACTTATGGGAATTAACTAATAAATTGTTTTTGTTTCGAAGGTCCATGATTTTTTTTTTTTTTTTTGGAAAATAAAAGATCCATGACTTACCTCTCAAGAATTGTTATGTTCTAGCCTTTATGGAAGTGACAACCTAGATTAAGAAATTCATTACTAAATTAATGCTAGAAACTAAGAGTTTGTGCTTACAACTTGATATGGTATGTATACATTAGTGAGAATGATCAATTGAATAAGTTGTGAAAAATATTTGATCCACCACCACTGAGCAACCTATAGTACTTAAGTCCTTTCGAAAGAAATAATTCTTTTAGATTCAGTCGGGGTTACAAGAAATTCGAATTCTAACTTCCTCGGATGATGGCATGAACCAAGTAACAATTAATTCTTACAGTTGAATTCATCAACATGTCATGTTTCTACCAGTGTCAGTATAAGGAGTTTTCCTCCATGTACCCGTCAATAATCACAGGCATTCAAAATTAAGTGTTACAATTACCAAATTGCAAAATAACCAACATCTTGTAAGATTTCAAGTACAATTTTGAGAGTCCAAAAAAGAAACATATTAAAATTATAGGAATATGCAATAAAGGTAATTGCTCACAATTGCAAGTAGATTCATTGAATATCAATAGCAATGTATTTCCAAACATACTTGAGCAAGTGAAACAAGTCGAATAGAATCACAACCGTTTATCTTGACCATCCCTCCTTCTCTTGTGATAGCTCTTGCCGTGAAAGTCAACGAAGAGGGCCAAAAGGGAAGCATTGAAAACAGCATTGAAGCACCAAGCCCATATCCCCTCACACCCCAATCCAGTAAAATGATAATACAACATCAAACCCGAAACCGCGAAACTAAACACGAACTGCACGATCTGCAAATCCGTGACCAATCTCTTCCACTTGGGCCGAATCCCAACTGCACAGAGTAAGTAGTACAAGTACATGACCACATGAACAGTGGCATTGGTGACAAGAGCTACTGGGAACAGAGACTGCGAAGTGGTTAACCATAAATAGCACATAACCAAGACGGTTGCATGGTGATAAACGTGGAGGAACGTCAACCGTTGAATGGAATTGCTGAGAATGATCAAAAGGGTGTCTATAAATTCAAGAATCTTGGAGAGGTAGAAGATGTATGCCCAGAAAAAGAGGGGTCCGGTTGGTGTGGTATTGGGTGGGAAGCAGACGATGTGGTGGAGATGGGGTGGATGAGAGATGATGGAGAGGGTGCAACCAAGGGCCATGATGAGGGAAAGGAGGAGAAGAGTGAGACTGTGCAGGGCTGTGATTGGTTTGATGATGCGAGGACCTAGGGATGGAAGAGGGATGCGTGAGAGTGTCAAAGTGAGGGAGAGATAGGTGAGGACAGTCAGGTTGAGGAACATTGGAGTGGAGCCGAAAGTGTGGCCTTGGTTCCATGTAAAGTTGATGATTTTGGGGTGGTTGACCAGCCAGTATTCGAGGCTTGAAGTGATTGAATCCATTCAAGTGGAAGAGGAATGGAAGAGACGCGACTGGACTTTCAGATACCCACACAAAACACGCTCGATGGGTTGGGTTTTGGATTTGGAAGAAATTTTCTTGATAATGAGTCCAAGATTCCCTTGACTTGCTAAAGGGAAGTTTATAATCCAAATAAAAGGAAAATTTTTGTTTTTAATCTCTCAAATAAATTATTTTTATTGTATATCCAAGATTACGAAAATATCCTTAAGTTTCTATTATCCAAATATCTAACATTAAAATTACGAAACTAACCTTCTTCTTCCTCATAATATCCTTCATATTTTCTCTTCTCCATTCTTCTCCATTAATGGTTTCTGAGATTTGATTCACCATTGATTGTCCATATTTCCTCTTCTTCTTCTTTCTCACAATAGTCATTGAAGAATTTTAAACGTTTAAGTTTCATCCATTAAAGGATTACAAGATTTTTGAAGTATTTACTTGTCAAAGGATTAGTATATGTTTTTTCGGTTAGTTTTTGAGTTATTTTATTCATATTTGCATGCTAAAAAACTATAAAAAAAGGTGTTGGTTGTGATGGTTTTGATATTTGTTATCTGCGACGAAAACTATAAAATCTGCAACGAAATCGGTTTTTCATGACTGATAATCGGTTTTTTAGTAGGCGTATCGATTTTTCAATGACTGAAAAACCGATATCAGGTTTTCAAACCCTGAAAAATTGATATCAGGTTTTCAAACCCTGAAAAATTGATATCGGCTTTTCAGACCCTGAAAAACCGTTAACGGAACAGTTTTTCAGTCACTGAAAAACCGTTACTGAAAAATCGATAACGGAACGGTTTTTCAAGTAACTGAAAAACCGATAACGAACCTTGAAAAATCGATAACGGTTTTTTAAGTAATTGAAAAACCGATAACGAACCTGTGAAAAACCGATAACGGACCTTGAAAAATCAAGTAACTGAAAAACCGATAATGAACTTGTGAAAAACCGATAACGGACCTTGAAAAACACGGTTTTTCAAGTCAGTGAAAAACCGATAACAGACTGTGAAAAACTTATTTTCACCCCTGAAAAATCGAAATTAGCAATTTTTTCAATGATTATTATAATTGTGATTGGAATGCTGTAAATTAAATTTTAGTGTTATATGTGCTTAGATATTGTTATATTTTATTTTATTTTATTTGAGTGGAGAGTGTTGTGAATGCACAATCAATGCATTTTAGTAGAGAAAAAAACTGGTTTTAATAGTCAAGATTCTACCGTCCCAAAAATGCCGCTTGTGTCATGAAACTGGACACAACCAATGTCGATGTCCCCTACGATTTTCTACTTCAAATCCAGAGGTGGATGATGATGAAAATATTGAGTAGACATTGATATTAAACTTCTATTTCATGTATATTTTAACTTATTTTGTTAAATTGATATATTATAATCGGATTCGTTATTTATTTTAATTTTTAATGAATGAATGAATGATAGCAAATTTATTTGTAATGCATTGTCATTAATATCATGAAATAAGTAAAGATCAATTGATATGAAATTTAATGAATGAAGTATAATACTTGTTAAAATTGCTTATTCAATCACCAATCAGTTACTGGGAACCTTTAATGTGTTAAAGTTACAGGTGAAAATGAATGGAGACATTGGATCGGTTTTTCAGCGTAGCTAAAAAATTGATACTGATTTTTCAGGGGCTATAAAAACCCGATCATCAGATGATTACATAGAAGTGAGGATCGGTTTTCTATTAATACTGAAAAACAGGCTCCAATTTTTCAGGTACCATAAAAAATCTGTCCTTACTTTCCTTCAATATTTTCAGGTAGCATCGGTTTTATACTACGTCTGGAAAACCGAAATCGGTTTATTGATTTTATTGATTAATGATTTACTGATTAAATAAAATCAATAAATTGGTCTATACAATAAAATCAAATTATCAATCAATAAAATCAATAAATCATTGGTTAGTAATTTATGTCAATAAATCATTAGTTAGTAAAATCGATAAATCATTAATCAATAAAATCAATAAATCATTGGTTAGTAAAATTGATAAATTATTAATCAATAAATCAATCAATAAATCGGTCCATACAATGAAATCAAGTTATCAATCAATAAAATCAATAAATCATTGGTTAATAAAATCGATAAATCATTAATCAATAAATCGGTCCATACAATAAAATCAAGTTATCAATCAATAAAATCAATAAATCATTGGTTAGTAAAATCGATAAATCATTAATCAATAAATCAATCAATAAATCGGTCCATACAATAAAATCAAGTTATCAATCAATAAAATCAATAAATCATTGGTTAGTAAAATCAATAAATCATTAATTGATAAATCATTAATTCAATCCAAAAATCGATCAGTAAATCAATCATCAATGTCATTACAGATCCAAATTTTTTTTTCCAATTTTACTCTTCTTTCCACCCTCTATTATGGTGCCGAGATACTAAAAAGATGCAATTACAATAGAAATGATGTTGTATCTCATTACCAATCATCATTTCGCACAAACATAGCTGCATTTATCAATATTAACACAATAGAAATGATTGTTTTATTGATTGATTTATTGATTAATGATTTATCGATTTTACTAACCAATAATTTATTTATATAAATTATAAACCAATGATTTATTGATTTTATTGATTGATAACTTCATTTTATTGTATAAACCAATGATTTTTTTTCTCTACTAAAATACATTAATTGTGCACTCACAATACTCTCCACTCAAATAAAATAAAATAAAATACAATCATATCTAAGCACATATAACACTAAAATTTAATTTACAGCATTCCAATCACAATTATAGCAATCATTGAAAAAATTGCTAATTTTGGTTTTCCGGGTGTGAAAATCGGTTTTTCAGAGTCCGTTATCGGTTTTTCACTGACTTGAAAAACCGTCCGTTATCGGTTTTTTACAGGTCCTTTATCGGTTTTTCAGTTACTTAAAAAATCGTTATCGATTTTTCAAGGTCCGTTATCGATTTTTCACAGATCCGTTATCCGTTTGAAATGGTTTTTCAAAGGTCCGTTATCGGTTTTTCAGGGTCTGAAAAACCGTTTCAGTCATTGAAAAACTGATACGCCTACTGAAAAATCGATTATCAGTCATGAAAAACCGATTTCGTCGCAGATTTTACAGTTTTTGTCGCAGATAACAAATATCAAAATCATCACAACCAATACATTCTTATAGTCTTTTAGCATGCAAATATAAACAAAATAACCCAAAAACTAACCGAAAAGACATATACTAATCCTTTGACAAGCAAATACTTCAAGAATCTTGTAATCCTTCAATGGATAAAACTTGAATGTTTAAAAACCTTTAATGGCTATTGTGAGGAAGAAGAAGAGGAAATATGGACAATCAATGGTGAATCAAATATTATAAACCATTAATGGAGAAGAATTGAGAAGAGAAAATAGGAAGGATATTGTGAGGAAGAAGAATGTTAGTTTCGTAATTTTAATGTTGGGCATTTGGGTAATAGAAACTTAAGGGTATTTTCGTAATCTTGGGTATATAATGAAATTAATTTGTTTGAGGGGTTAAAAACAAATTTTTTTAAAATACAGGGTAAAAACAAAATTGAGCTTCTTTCAATGGGTATTTGTTGTAATTTCCACTAAAATTTACACTGTAATTCTAATTTTTGCTTTTTTTTTTTCCTTTTTTTTTTTAAGTTGATGCCAAACATACATAGATTTATCAACACCTATGTGATCAAATACTATTTGTAACGTGGCTTGTGCTTTGCCTTAACGACAAGCAGTACACTCAAGCTTTTTAAGACCTTGGATTCGACGCCTAAATAATACAAACTATTTCGTAGCTGTCTTCTCACTTTACGTGGATCGCTCCTACCGCTGTTATATAGACCAACCTCTTACGTATGGCAGTTGATCTCCGAGTTGCGATACCAGTATCTCATCCTGTATGATTTAGATAGTCCTCTAAATAATTTCAATAATCAAAAAAATAATAATAATCATACTGTTTAAATATCTATTATCGTGAAAGATAGCCAAATAGTTTCACAATAAAAGGGAAAATAAAACTATTTACAAAAATTATAATATGTATCTAGTGAAAATTGAACCTTCAATCTCATGGAGGGTAGAGAGGCATCAAAAATAAGTTATATAAATTCAAAGGCCAATATCCTCTTAAATTTTATTTATATTACTCCTAATCTATAAAGACACATTTGGTACAAACATTATATTGCTGTACATAATCTGTATTGTTAAAGGGGTGGGTTAGTGATCATTAAATTTAAAATTAAATTATATGGTCCATAAAAATTCATGGTTTGAAAATTAAAAATCATAACAAATTAGACGAAAATAAATATTTTTTGCAACCACCCTTGCATTGATAAGGTTCCTGTGTACTGGAAGAATCCTTGTTACTAATAAGACACTAATCAAAATGATTGGTAAATATTGTTATGAAACTACTTTAAAAAAAAAAAAAAAAAGTTATGAAACAATTAAAATAAAGAAGAGTATAATAACATAAACACAAAATCAAACCAGAGAGAAAGTATAGCCCAAAAAAGAGAATGGATCCTTTATTCATTAATTTTCATCATATATTTCACAATCATACCAAACAATATAACAGTGAGGGCTCCTAATTTGTAGCCTCTCAATCAATGGAGGATCTCGAAAATTTATAGAGGGAGGCACAAGAACGAAATAACAAAAACATTGAAAATTAAGATTAGATTAAGTATATAATATTTTACACTAGAAATTTAAAAAATATATATATATAACAATAATTTTATTAATAATAAAATGGATATAATTTTGTATTATTTACTCAAAAAATTATTAATTTAAATAAAACAAAAATCATATGTATTAATTAGAAAACATAATTTCAATCCAATTTATAGAATGAGAATTTATTGATATATATTATGTCATGTTCTGAATTTTTTTCAAACTTTTAGTTTTTATTAATTCTAAATAAAGTAAAACTATAAAGTAAAAATAAATAAATAGATATTAAAAAGTTGAATCATGACAATATATGCACAATTTTAATCCAGTAGCTTAAAATTTAAAATTTTACAATTTATTGACAGGATATATTAAATTTAAATTATTAAAGATAAATTAATTAAAAAGTAATAAATTCAGTAAGCTAAACCAGTAAGTGACAAGATGACAAGTGAAGATGAATAGGGAAAAAAAAAGTTGTTCAGTAAAATTGAAATTGTCAATAGAGTTTGTGTGGGCGCTAAGGATGATAAAAATAACATATTTGATCCAAATCTAGTCTATTAGAGGCGAGTTTAGAGCAAAAAGTGGCAATTCATTTAGGGTAAAGATTGGGTCTAAGGCAATCCTAAAAAATTCTAAATCTAGTTTGGGGCAAACTTCCTTGTCCCGGATCCTACATGATATCCCAGTTTATACATAAACATAAATAAATAAATCTATAGCTTTGTATTTGTTATGGGTGTTTTCCAGATTATCTAAATAGGTTGAGTAAAGCCCATGAGATTGGTAACCTGTAGCCCAAGCCACTAGACCCAATGAGCAAAGTCCCATATAGAAGCTTGCAGAAAGATTGATGGAGCAACCTACAAAGTCGAGTCCGTTGGCCTGCTATCGCGACGTCGAGATCGTTTAACAATGTCTCCTTCTGTAACGATGTCGAGTTCGCTGAGTTAGTCCGTTTATAGGACCAGCCCGCTCACTCAACAACTTCAGCCCGTTTTTTGTCCCTGTTCGCCCAATGCCAGCTCAGGACAGTAAGTTAACGTATCTTGCACGATAAGAATGGTTATTTCACCTAATGACAGCCTAATTCCGGGAAATCTCACCTAACCGGCATGGGCTAGCGTCCAGCCGCACGTGTTGACAGAGTTGACCTGACAAAAGTCAAAAGCATTAAATGAGATCCAGAAGCATTAATTGTAGTTCATTATGTCATTTTGTCTTATTGTTATCTTCTGTAGCTCTTCATTCTCTATAAATGGAGGAAGACTTTCATTGTAAACGGGAGAGAAACACACTTGAGAGAAAATATTATCACCTTTCTGCAGAAATAGAGAGATAGTGGACGTAGGCAGATTAAAAAGGCCAAACCACTTTAAAAATCTGTGTTGCTTTGTTCTTCCTTGATTTCTTCTTTTTGCTCTTTCTTTCTGTTTCTTGTTTGTGATCTTCTTACATTGTAGCATTGGGCTCGAAGAATCTCGTTGACTGGTTTCCCACGTCAACATTTTGGCGCTAGAATGAGGGCCCAACTGCAATTGGAAGTCTGTAATCATCATGGCAAAAGGAAGAAATACAAAGAATTCTGATGCAATAAACGAGAGGACAGAGGAGACAGAACAGCGAAGTCGTGCTCAGATAACGGATACAGGTGCAGGGCCTTCGAACGCAGGTGGGGATGTTGTACATGCTCTAGCCCAGCGCCAAGAGATGTTAGAAACCACAATGGCGCAAATAGCAGATACATTGAGAGTGTTGGCACAAGGCCATGATCAAAATGTTCCGAGAATGACTGTGATCCCACCTCCCGAGCAGGAGGTCGCTAGAGAAGTGCCTATACCAGAAGCGTCCATTCATTCATCGAATAGACAACCTGAAGCCCGAAATCAGCGAACTCGAGAAAATAGAGATGTAGCTCAGCCTTCAGGGTTGAGAGTGAGGATTAGTCACTACGGGAATAGGCGGGTTGAAGTGAGTAATGGGCACCCACGAGCTTCAGTCCGGAGGAACGAAAACAAACTGCGACAGTGGCAGGAAGGCTCGCACAGAAAAGGTGATGATCACGAATTGGGCCAAAGGCGCAGGATACATGACCAGCATTCCCCAACCAGGGCGAGTCAAGGAAGTAGGCGGTCTCCCGCAAGATAACGCGGAGTCCTAGATCCAATAATTGAGCAACTCCTAGAAAGAATACAGCAGCTAGAGACAAGGCTTGGAGCTCGGGAACCAGGGAGATGAAGTGAAGTAAGGAGTCCCTTCACAGTGGAAATAGAGCAGGAACCACTCTCTGTCAGGTTCAAAATCCCCAACATCCTGCAGTACAACGGAGATTTAGACCCCTATGACCATCTGGATGCTTTTAATATTCAGATGGACCTGTAAACTACCAGTTCGCTGGTGAAGTGTCGTGCTTTCCCCGCAACGCTTGGAGATATTTCGCGGATGTGGCTCAGAAACCTCCCACCTCGCAGCATTAGTAGTTAGGAGGAATGTCAGCAGAAGTTTATCAATTAATACGAAGCATTGAAGAAGCAACTCGCGTCGATCTGCCACCTTGCTACCATCTTTCAGCGTTTCGGTGAGTCATTAAAAGATTATATCAGCAGGTTCAAGAGCGAGGTCAATAATGTGGAGAGCTCGTCTGAAGAGGGGATTTTGACTACAATATCGGTTGGACTCAAAAAGGACGGCAAGCTGTACGAAAGCATCTATAAGTCACCTATAAAAAACCTGGGTGATTTCTATGATCGAGCCCATAAGGAGATCAGATGGGAGGAGTCATTCAGCTCAAAAAAGGCTGGTCATCCGAAAGGTGAGGCAAGCAGTTCCCATCAAGGCAAGAAGAGGGATCAGGGCAGTAAGGAAGACAGGAGGAATCGTTCCAACAATCAGGTAGCGAAGCGAGTTAGGAAGGAACCTAGAAGAAATCGTTCTCCACCTTTGTAACGCCCTATGCCTGACTTCCGTTACGGTTGGAAATGTAACATGTTGTTTCAGTGTCTATATAATTTATTAAATATTGATTATATATTAAGGGGCGATATAAATAATTATTCGTTCGGATCCGGATGAGTAATTGAATTTTTATAAAATTCTTCATACGGGTCTGAGGATAATTATTTAATTCAATCTCGTGAAATAAAATAGAGCATTCGGATTCAAATATTTATTCGGAATCTAATAAGGCTTCCGTGTGTAAATTTGGATTTTTATTTAAATTTTCAGAAGGACCCGAAGCGAATCCGAGCGAAAAGTGAAATCTGTAAAGCGCGAATTAAGTGCATAAAGTTGATGTATGGGAGTTTGTGCATGGTGGGGCAAGTGTCACAAAAGTATGAGATGGGTATTGCATGAAGGACATGTGTCATGCAAGAGAATAAAATAAATTAAAATTTAAAGGTGAATTAAAGAAGAGAGCAGAAGCATTTAAGGCAGCCGGTTATCATTTCCATTTAGAAAGCAGAATTATAATCTTCATTCGGTCATTATCCTTCAACCCGAGAGCCAAAGAAAGAGATTTTGAGTGACCAAGAGGTAGAGTTGTTCGTGCAAGTTGAGAGAGAAGTGAGAGTGAAAGCTGCTGTTCGTGGAAGAAGAGAGAAGCAAGAAGGAAGCTGCTGTTCGGTGAAGTTGGAAACAACCAGATCTGAAACGTGAAGCAAGAGCAGCAGCTGGTAAGGTGAGACCCAAAAATCGAGAGCTACTCTTGTTGCATTGGCATGTGAAATGTGCGATTTAGATCTATAAGTTTCTGGGTATATGCAGCTTGTGAAACCGTGAGAGAAGGAGGAAGTGCAACTCCTGAAAAGAGCTGTCCAGACCTGGTGCAATCCGTGAGAGAGTAAGTGAGGGAGCTGTCGAGCAAGAGAGGATCTCGTAAGGGAGTCTGCACAACACCAGCAGCTGCATGTATCATCTAAGCCATCCAAGAGCAAATCTGAGCCAAGAATTAGTGCATGCAAGCAAGGACTGGAATTGTTACTACCTTGCTGTCGTCGAGACCTACTGGTGGCGTGAGTTGCTGGTGGCGTGAGCTTGCTGGTGGCGTGAACTGTTGGTGGCATGACTTACCGGTGGCGTGAACCTGCTGGTGGCGTGAAGCTGTTGTTGTTGACGCTGCTGCGAGCTGTTGAGCTGAAGCCGTGCTGCTGTTGTCGTCGTGTGCTATCATCGTGAACCAGTTGCTGTCGTTGTGCAAGCTACTGTTGTGCTGCTGTCGTTGCCGTCGCAATCATCCGAGAGTTGTTTCGAAGAGAAAAACAGCTCAAGCGAAGGTAAGTTGCTATCTTGTTGATGTTGATATCATGATTTGAGTAATGTTTAAATGTTAATGGTAATTATTTGGGTTGAAGGAAACTCGCGCATAAGGAAATTAAAATAGGCAGCCCTTCGTGCTAGTTTCAAAACTTTCGAATTGGTTTCGGAAAGGTAAGTCCGAATTTATGAATTAGTTGTGGATTAAAGTGATGATGACGTGTTTGGGAAATAGGATTTAGAACCTCGTTAGTGCGGAGGTTCGTTTGATTAAGTTTTGACGTGTTTGAGAATGATTTTTTTTTTTCAATGTTGAAATTTACGTTGCGAAGTCTATAGGGGCTGTTATGTTAGAAAGTATGGGCTGTTATGTTTTGCTTTTCGTTTTGAAATGGTCGGCATGAAAAATGGTTTACAACGATATGCATTAGAATATTGGAAAGTAATTTGAATATCGCTAGATTGTTTTCAAGTATTTCGATCGAGTTTTCCGTGTTTTCGAAAGGCGTTAGTTTGCAAGTTAATGTCGAATGAATTTTGATTAAGATGTCATGTTGTTAAACGATATTTGAATGTGATTCAATAAATATCTATGACGAAAATGATTGAGAGAATTCATGATGGTTTGTTAGAATTAATTCGTGTAAATGAAAAACAATGTGACGATTTATGGGCTGTTTTGGACATGCGGTTTTCATGGAAATTGTGTGCAGTTGTTGGCCTGTTTAAGGACTGTTTTTGAAGTGTTTAAAGGCTGTTTTCATGCTATACAAATGAGCTATTAAAGTATTATTATATAAGCTATAAATATGCTAGTTATGGGATGTTAAAAATGAGGAGTAACATGCTGTTTTTAGAACATTATTCGTGCTGTTTTGAGTTATTTGAATGCTATATTCGTATTGATTGTTGGGCTGTCATAAGCTATTTTAATGGATTGTTTTGAGATTATTTTCAATAAGGTAAAGATAGTCATAAAAAGGATATTATGAGCTGTTTCGAAGTGATATCCATCGGAAGTGTCTAGGATGCATTATAGGAGAACATATAGTTATAGTGCACTAAGTAACGCTAGAAATTTATTAAATAAACTTTCGTTACGTTTATTTTTATTAAAAAGTCAAAGAGAACATGGCGAACCGGATTCTCAACCAAAGAATAAGGGTAAAGCGTAAAGGAGTATACGATTCAAAGATCGAATTCGTTTGAGGTCGGTGTACACATTATCTTTAAATTTTACTTGAAAGTGTTTTCATTGTGAAATGAATTTCTTAAATGAGATTGTTATATCATTTCAATATGATGCATTTACAAACGTATTTGACTATATTTGAAATGAAACGTGAAATTGATTTGTTATGAAAATCTTGATACTAAAACCAAAGTGTAAAATGTGATACAAATGTTATGTTGTAAATAGCCCTTGTAAACTTAGATATCGATAAATGGAAATTGGTAATTGACATGTCAATAGGGAACTTAGCAGCTGCACCGTTTATTTGCATACACTAAATCGATTCATTATGGACTATAAGAGGCACCACGTGTCCGGTCCTGAACGATTATGTGATATGATATACGACCCGATGGATGATCACCGAGCGGCCGATGCTGGGGTCGACTGTTATTCCGGCGGATAATCATCCCGTGTCCGATGCCGAAAACCCATATACCAATACATGAGTATCGAATATACGTTTACTAAGGGCACTGAAAAAAATGTTATAAGCAATGAAATGAAAATGTTATGTGAAATGAAATGTTTAATGCTTTAAAAAAATGTTGAACTCGAAAAATTGTGAACTATATGTTTAAGTATTTTTATGCAACGTATATATATATATATATATATATATATATATATGAATGTTAAAGTTAGAATGTTTTTAGTTACAAATAAAATTACATTTGAAATTGAGAAATTAGATTATGTGTATACCAATTAAACAATTATGCTTAGCGCATTGATTTACCGCGTGCAGGTTGAATCCTTTGACTCCATCTTCAGACAGAGGAAATAGCTTGCACGCAAAGGCTCAGATAATCACCATCCCCTCTACGCTTTTGGTAGATATATAGATATATTGCATATGATCACGCATTTTTGGGATACATGTATATTTGTATAAATTATCATATTTCATTTAATTATAACAAAGTTCTGTATAAAAGCTTATGTATATTTCTTAAAAGCTTACTTTTGGTTATGTATGCATAAAAATGTTTATGATATAGTTGAGTAATGAAATGTTTTGGAAACGGACAGGAGGTCCGAATGGGAGTTTAGAAACTGACGTTTTAGAAATGTCAGAGTTTCAATTACAGGAAATGGATTTTGGGATTTCAGAAAAATAGAGGAAACTCTGCTGGATTTATGTTTTTTTTTTTTAAAAAAAAAATTCCTCTATTGGTAAAGAGTTTTAGAATGATAATAGTTTTTCAAAAGTAGCAGAAACGGATTTATTAGGAAAGTAACGTTCTCCGTTCCGGATTTCCAACCGTAACGGAAGTCGGGCGAAGGGCATTACAGGAAATCCAAAACGGAGAACGTTACTTTCCTAATAAAACCGTTTCTGTTACTTTTGAAAAACTATTATCATTCTAAAGCTCTTTACTAATAGAGGAAATTTTTTTTTTTTTTTTTTAAAAACATAAATCCGGTAGAGTTTCCTCTGTTTTACTGAAATCCCAAAAATCTATTTCCTGTAATTGAAACTCTAACATTTCTAAAACATCAATTTCTAAACTCTCATTCGGACCTCCCGTCCGTTTCCAAAACATTTCATTACTCAAATATATCATAAACATTTATATGCATACATAACCAAAAGTAAACTTTTAAGAAATATACATATGCTTTTATACAGAACTTTGTTATAATTAAGTGGAATACAATAATTTACACAAATATACATGTATCCCAAAAATGCATGATCATATGCAATATATCTATATATCTACCAAAAGCATAGAGGGGATGGTGACTATTTAAGCCTTTGCGTACAAGCTATTTCCTTTGTCTGAAGATGAAATCAAAAGATTCAACCTGCGCGCGGTAAATCAATGCGTTAAGCATAATTGCTTAATAGGTATACACATAATCTAATTTCTCAATTTCAAATGTAATTTCATTAGTAACTAAAAGCATTCTAATTTTAACATTCATAAATATATATATACGTTGCATAAAAATACTTAAACATATAGTTCACAATTTTTTTGAATTCAACATTTTTTCAAAGCATTGAACATTTCATTTCACATAACATTTTCTTTTAATTGCTTATAACATTTTTCAGTGCCCTTAGTAAACATATATTCGATACTCATGTATTGGTATATGGGTTTCCGGCATCGGACACACGGTGATTATTCGTCGGAATAACGGTCGACCCCGGCATCGACCGTTTGGTGATTATCCACCGAGTCGTATATCATATCACAAAATCGTTCGGGACCGGACACATGGTGTCTCTCATGATCCATAACGAATCAATTTAGTGTATGTAAATAAACGGTGCAGCTGCTGATTTCCCTATTGACATGTCAATTACCAATTCCCATTTATCGATATCTAAGTTTACAAGGACTATTTACAACATAACGTTTAATTCACATTTACAACTTTGGTTTTTGCACCAAGTTTCTCATAACAAATCAATTTCGCGTTTCATTTCAAATATAGTAAAATACGTTTGTAAATGCATTATATTAAAACGATCTAACAATCTCATTTAAGAAATTCATTACATAATGAAAACACTTTCAAATAAAATTAACGATAATGTGTATACCGACCTCAAACGGATTCGATCTTTGAATCGTATACTCCCTTACGCTTTACCCTTATTCTTTGGTTGAGAATCTGGTTCGTCGGGTTCTCCTTGACTTTTCAATAAAAAGAAATGTAATGAAAGTTTATTTAATACATTTCTAGCGTTACTTAGTGCACTATAACTATATGTTCTCCTATAATGCATCCTAAACACTTCCAATGAATATCACTTCGAAACAGCTCATAATATCATTTTTATGACTGTCTTTACCGTATTGAAAATAATCTCAAAACAATCCCATTAAAATAGCTTATGACAGCCCAACAATCAATACGAAAAAAACATTCAAAGAACTCAAAACAGCACGTATAACATTTCTAAAAACAGCCTGTAAGAGCCCTTAGAAACAACATGCTACTCCTCATTTTGACAGCCCATATCTAGCATATTTATAGCTCATATAATAACACCCTAATAGCTCATTTGTATAGCATGAAAACAGCCTTTAAACACTTCAAAAATAGTCCATTAAACATGCCAACAACTGCACACAATTTTCTTGAAAACTGCAGGTCCAAAACAGCCGATAAATTGTCATATCGTCTTTCATTTACGCGAATTAACTCTAACAAACCATCATGAAATCTCTCAATCATTTTCGTCATAGATATTCATTTGAATCACATTCAAATATCACTTAACATCATGGCATTTTAATCACAATTCATTCGACACTAAATCGCAAACTAACGCCTTTTGAAATCACGGAAAACTCGATTGAAACACTTGAAAACAATATAGCAATATTCAAATAACTTTTCAATACTCTAAAGCATATCGTTGCGAATCATTTTTCATGCCGACAATTTCGAAACGAAAAGTAAAACGTAATAGCCCATACTTTCCTAACATAACAGCCCCTATACGGCTTTCGCAACGTAAATTTCAACATCGAAAAATCATTCTCAAACACGCCAAAACTTAATCAAATGAACCTCCGCACTAACGAGGTTCTAAATCCTATATCCCAAACATATCATCAAAATTCATCCTCAACTCAATCTTAATCATTATTCAACGAAATGAAATCAATAAAATCACAACGTACCTTTCGAAACTCACTTCGAAAGCTTCAAAACTAGCACGAAGGGCTATCCAAATAAATTTCTTTATCCACGAGCTTCCTTCGCTTGAGCTGTTTTTCGCTTCGAAACAGCTCTCGGGTAATTGCGACAATGACGACGCTCTCACGGCAGCAAGCTATCTTCCCTTGATGCTGTTCACTTCAGGTCTGAATGGGTGAGCTTGGTCTGACTTAACAACAGCTGCTCTGCAGCAGCTAGTACAATGGCGACAACATCAGATCACGGCTTCAGCTTAACAGCTCGCAGCAGCGACGACGACAGCAGCATGGTAACAATGGCAGCAACGACAGTAACAACAGCAACGACAGCAACAACAACGACGACAGCAACTGGTTCACGATGATAGCACACAACGACAGCAGCAGCACGGCTTCACACCAGCAGCAGCTTCCTCAGCTCACAGCCTGACTTCTTCCAACTTGCATGCACTGTTTCTTAGTTCAGATCTGCTCCTAGATGGCTTAGATGATACATGCAGCAGTCGGTCTGCACTGGTGAGTTCTTGGCACCAGCACCAGCTCACCGTCCTTCCTCTTGCTTGCTCGACATGGACTGCTTTGCTCAAGGTTTGCTCTCGGTTCTCACTTTCACGAGCAGCATACAGATCTCTCTTCCTCCTCTCATTCTCTATTTCTCTTGCTCTCACGGGCTTGCCTTTCTCTCTCAAAACACTCTCTCGGTCTCTCTATCTTTCACTCTTGGATTTGTTTTGACATGAAGGCCGAATGCTTTATTTGTTTTCTTCACTTTCAATTTCCATTTCATTTTATTTAATCCCCTTGCATGACACATGTCCTTGATTTCTCTTGTATGCTTGCCATGTGTCCCTCATGGCCCACATATTCTATTTATTTCTCCCATACCATCAATTCTCGCTTTATGATTTCGCTTGAATTCGCTTTGGGTCCACCTGAAAATTTAATAAAAATCCAAATTCACAGATGGGAACTTTATTAGATTAAGAATAAATATTGGAATCCGGATGCTCTATTTTATTTTACCAGATTGAATTAA
Source organism: Dimocarpus longan (assembly GCA_022984855.1). NCBI lineage: Eukaryota > Viridiplantae > Streptophyta > Magnoliopsida > Sapindales > Sapindaceae > Dimocarpus > Dimocarpus longan. The sequence goes on along the minus strand of CM041020.1, from coordinate 500,921 downwards.
ATAATTATCCTCGGACACGTCTGGAGAATTTTATAAAAATTCAATTACTTCTCCGGATCTGGACGGATAATTAATTACATCATCCTTTAATTAATAATCAATATTTAATAATTTAATTGAACACTGAAACAGCATGTTACAACCTCGAAGCCGCTACCATCATTATAGCACCTTGTCAGATAGGCATGATAGAATCTTCCAGACTGAAAAGTATAGAGTAAATTTTGAAAGATCAAGTCCTATCGGCCTCCCCAGCAAGTTCAAAAATCCCTACAAGTATTGTGCCTATCACTGGAAGAAAGGGCATAATACTTCCGACTACTGGGACCTCAAGGATGCCACAGAAGACTTGATAAGGAATGGCCGCCTAAAGGAGTATATGGTGCAGCCTGCTCATGATAAATCCTAGAATCAACGCCCTCGGCAAAACCAGCAATCCGCGCAGCAAAATTAGCAAGACTAGGAGCAGGAGGCCGACCCAACAGTGAAAACCATCTTCACCATTCATGGTGGTCCCCACATCGCTAGGTCGTCAAATAAGTCTCACGAGCGTTATGTGTGGGAGGCAAATCATGTTTTGATAGCGGGACGAAGTGACTAGGAGGGGCCCGCAAAGAAGGCAAGGGTGACCTCCGAGGATGTTGTTTTTACTAAAGAGGACGCAAGCGTGGTGTATTGACCTCACAATGACGCCCTTGTTATCAGGGCAAGGATCAGCAATGCTGAGGTTTTGAGGATCATAGTAGATACAGGAAGCTCAGTGAATGTTATGATCAGCTGGTGCTGGGAGCCAATCAGTTAAAACTATCCCCGAAACCTCTCTATGGCTTCACCGGGGACACCGTCATTCCAATGGGCTAGGTCAGACTTCCACTTTCGATGGGGACCTAGCTCGCCACGCGACCATGTTGACAGATTTTCTTATCATCAATGGTCCGTCTGCATATAATGTAGTCTTGGGAAGACCTACGATGAACGATCTGGACATGGTCGTTTCAACCAAAACTCTTATGATCAAATTCTCAACGACCAGCGGAGTGGGGTTCGTGCGGGGTGAACAATATATGGCAAGGCGTTGCTATGAAAAGGCCGTAAAAATAGAAGTGACGAGTAAAAGAATTAACATGTTGTCAGGGGGAAAACCAAATGAAGTTAACGAGAAAGGATTCAGCCATGACCTCGATCCGCGCAAAGTAGTTTCGGACAGGACATCGGGGCCAGTTGAGGAGCTTGAGTTAATATAGGTCAGTGAGAAGGACGCTTGGAGATGTTTGAGTTTAGGACGAGGCCTAGCACCGGATGTGAGGGGACAACTAGTCTATTTCCTCAAGGAGAATTTAGATGTCTTCACGTGGAATCACGAGGATATGGTCGGGATCGACCCAGAGGTTATGTCGCACAAACCGAACATTGATCCCTATTGCAGACCAGTTCGCCAGAAACGAAGGCCCATGACCCGAAAGCGCTCTGAAGCCATCAAGGAAGAGGTAGATAAGCTATTAGCCAATGACTTCATCAGGGCAGTCCAGTACCCAGTATGGCTCGCCAACCCGGTGCTCGTGAAGAAGAAAAATGAGAAGTGGAGAACGTGCATTGACTTCACAGATCTCAACAAAGCATGTCCAAAAGACAGCTTCCCCCTTCCCCGGATTGATCAACTGGTGGATGCAACTGCAGGCCATCAACTTCTGAGCTTTATGGACGCATATTCGGGCTACAACCAGATACCCATGAACTCGAAGTCCGAAGAGCACACGTCGTTCATCACTGACTGAGGCCTGTATTGTTACAAAGTGATGCCCTTTGGACTTAAGAACGCAGGAGCAACCTATCAGAGGCTTGTCAATAAGATGTTCGAGGAGCAGATCGGCAAAACAATGGAGGTATACATAGACGACATGTTGGTGAAAAAAAGGCGAGCAAAATCCCATGTGGACGATCTGGCGGAGATGTTCCAGGTTCTGAGGAATTATCGGATGAAGCTGAATCTGCTAAAGTGTGCATTCATAGTGGCATCTAGGAAGTTCTTGGGCTTTATGGTAAATGTAAGAGGTATTGAAGCCAACCCGGAGAAAATCCAAGCCCTAATCAACATGAAATCTCCTAACAAGTTAAAAGAAGTCCAAAGCCTCACTGGCTAGGTCGCAGCATTGAACAGGTTCATCTAAAAGGCAACAGACAAGTGTATCTCATTCTTTGAAGTACTCAAGAAGGTGAAGGACTTCGAGTGGACAGAACAATGTGAGCAAGCTTTCCAGCAGTTAAAAGAGTATCTAGGCCACGCTCCACTCTTGTCAAAGCCAGTTGATGTGGAGAAGCTCATCCTATACTTGGGGGTATCTCAGCACGCCTTCAGCGCAGCTTTAGTACGGGAAGAAGGCAGAACGCAGCTCCCAGTGTATTATATAAGCAAGAGATTATCTGATGCAGAAATGAGGTACTCACAGATAGAAAAGCTCACTGATTGCCTGGTGACCACCTCGAGAAAGCTCTACCCTTATTTTCAGGCTCATAGAATTGAAATCCCGACATGATATCCCCTAAAGCAGATTTTTCAGACATCAGACACCTCAGATCGGCTACTGAAATGGGCAGTTGAGCTGGCGCAATTCGACATCGATTACGTCCCTAGACCGGCCATCAAAGCCCAAGCCCTGGCAGATTTCATTACAAAATTCATGGGATCCATGAAAGAGGGGGCTGAACCTTCCGAGAAGTCGATGTGGGAGTTATATATTGATGGTTCATCTAGCGAGCTGAGAGCTGAAGCAGGTATATTGCTTACCAGTCCAAAGGGGCACAAGATCTTCTACTCATTGAAGTTCGGGTTTCGAGCAACCAACAACGAGGTTGAGTACGAAGAGCTCATAACGGGACTGAAGCTCTCTAAAAAAATGCGGGCTGATCAGGTAAGAATTTTTAGTGATTCTAAGCTCGTTGTATGCCAGGTTAAAGGAGAATATAAAACATGAGAATCAAAAATGGCTGCGTAACTCGAGAAGGTTCAAGAGCTGCTCAAAACATTTCAGAAGTATGAAGTAACTCAAATTTCACGATCTTAGAATTTGCATGCTGACCCCCTAGCTCACCTAGCAACTACTCAAGCAGCAGAAGATTTAAAGCCCGTGCCTGTTAAGCTCTTACCGATACCAAGTGTCCAGAAAGGAGAATTAGTAATGGCCTTCGTAGTGGCAGAAGATTCATGGATGAAACCGCTGACTAAATACTTGCAGAATAGAAAACTCCCCGAGGACAAGAATGAAGCACGCCAGCTAAAGGCACGAGCTGCGAGATATTGCATATATGATGACATGCTGTACAAAAGGGGATTTTCAGCTCCACTCTTACGATGTATGATGGCGTAGATTGTGAGAAGGTATTAAACGACATACACTCAGGCCATTGTGGGAATCATTCCGGAGGGCTTGCTTTAGCTCAGAGAGCGTTGAGACAAGGACTCTACTGCCCACGATGAAGAAGGACACCATTGCCCTGGTTAAAAATCTGATAAGTGCCAGAGATTCACAAAGGTTCCATGAGTTCCCTCTGCACTCCTACAACAAATGGTAAGTCTGTGGCCTTTCGCGATCTGGGGAATGAGTCTCATCGGGCCCCTGCCAACTGCTCGAGGAAATTGCAAGCATGTTGTGGTCGCTATGGCTTACTTCACAAAATGGGCAAAAGTGAAGGAATTAGCAGAAATCTCTACTGCGAAGATTATTAAATTCATGTGGAGTAACATTATTTGCAGGTTCGGGGTGCCGCAACAGGTGATAACGGACAACGAAACTCAGTTCAGCAGCGACCAGTTCCTCAGTTTTCTGCGACAACCTCGGGATAGCAAAAAGTTTCTCAGCAGTAGATCATCCTCAGACCAACGGTCAAGTTGAAGCAGTGAACAAGATTGTAAAGCAAATCCTAAAGATGAAGCTGAAAGCCAGAAATGGAGCATGGGTGGACGAGCTTCCAAAAGTATTGTGGGCTTACCAAACTACAGCATGCAGCACGACCTAGGAAACGCCTTTCTCAATGGTTTATGGCTATGAAGCTATGATTCTAGCAGAATTCGAGGTGACGACGCATTGAAAAACTACGTTCAACCCTGAAGATAATCACCAGCTCCTGGCCTCTAGCCTTGACCTCGTAGACAAGGTGCGCGATGAAGCCCAGATGAAGTTGGCAGTCTACCAACAGCGAGTTGCCAGATACTACAACAAGAAAGTTCATGCCCGTCACTATAGTATTGGAGATTTGGTACTGAGACTCATCCTGCCTGCAGCATGGAATCCTAGCGAGGGCACCTTGGGACCAAGCTGGGAAGGTCCTTACATCGTCAAAGAAAATCTAGGAAATTGAGCCTACCACTTTACCAACATGAATGGAGATGAAGTCCCAAGAGCGTGGAACACTGAGAAACTTCACCCGTACTTCGTCTAATGTATTTGTTTTCAGTTATCTGTCTCAAATGTAATAATAGCGTTGTGATCGTATATTAATGCAATCCAAACAAATTTGCTTCAACTTCTCAGAATTATATCTATCTCCATTATATTCTTTGGTCGTAATACGGTGCTCGTCAAAGTTCTGGAAGGAACAATCGTCTCCTGTGAGCTCACAACGCTCTGGAAGGAAAGATTGTGTCCTGTGAACTCGCCAAAGTTTTAGAAGGAACGATTGTGTCCTGTGAACTCGCCAAAGTTCTGGAAGGAACAATCGTCTCTTGTGAGCTCACGATGCTCTGGAAGGGACGATTGTGTTCTGTGAACTCATCGAGGGATTTGCAAAGTTGTGTAATTTATAAATATTAGTTTTGCGACCTCGAGGTCGCCCATACGTGATTAACATCAAATTATTATTACATTTTTACAAGTCATGAAGGCATTTCAATAAATTCCTGAAGACCACATAAAAAATACATGACATGCATAAAGCTAAAATCAGAAAGCATAATATAAATCCTCGACCAAGGTCACTAAAGTCAGAATATTACAAACGAAATTGTTAAAACCTCTAGAAAGAGGTAAATTAACAAAAATAAGATAAAGTTTTTATAGCAATGGCCTACGGGTCCTGAACAGTGTGGTCTTAAGGAACTTGAGGGGCTGAGCTAGAGAGCGCCTGGTCACTTGTGCTCCCTTGAGGAATGTTCTCCGCAACCATGGGAGAGACCTCTTGTGGCTAGCCTTAGTCTCCGTCCTTAGCAGCTTGGGCATTCTCAACATAAAATTCAACGTCCTTGACCGCCTCCTCACCCAAGATAGAATAATTTATCTTAGGATAACTCAGCCACAAGGTGTACAAAATCTTCTGCTCCGTATCCACCCTTATCTGCTCTGCACGAGCTTCCGCTGCAGCTAATGCCTCCTTGAGCTTGGCATTTTCTTCGTGAGCTTAGGCGGACTGTTGCTCGTGCTGCTTCACAGCGGCCTCTAACTCCCTCTCTCGATCATTCAAGAGGGTCTGAGTGTTTTCGAGTTGGGAATATAGCCTGGCGAAAATGTCCTCATGAATGCTTTTCTCTTTGGCCAAAATGGTCTCAACCTCGAACCTAGCAGCCTCAGTGACACCCAACCTGGACTGAAAATCCCTAACCTTATCCTTGGCTATAGCAAGCTCCTCTTTCACGGGCAGGAATTCGTTGTCGCGTTCCTTCAACGCCTCCTCAAGCTTGTCGTAGGCAGCTTTGAGCTTTTCATGGGTGACCTTAAGATCGTCCTCTTATTCCTCTTTTGCCAGTTCCTCATCCAGCGCCTTCACCATTGCCATGCCTGTGCAATAAACAGTGATAAAGGGAACGAGGTTAAGAAAAACAAAGAATAAAAGAGAAGAAGGAAGACTCAACCTTAATCGATTGGCGTGCTACCCAGGAAAATAGGTTCACTCCGTGGCAAGACTTCTGGTCTAGGTACTTGGCTGACTTATCTAGGAGACTAGGAGCCTGCTCAACTAGAAGATCAAAATATGACGCCCTAGGGATATCCCCGGAGGGCTCTTCTACAGTGGCCTCGCGCGGAGATTCCCGAGCTACGAAAATGACTTGTTTCCCCTTCTCCTTTGAAGTTCTCTTGATGGGAGGGGGCTTGTTGGAGGAATCATGTTCTTTCCTCTTTGCCCCATGCTAGGCTGCAGCCTATTTACTTTTCCCCACAGTAGCAACTTCCTTGCCCGTGGGAGCTTTTGACCGAGGCATGGGTCGCGCAGCCTGCGAAGTGCCTACCGAAGTGACCTCGAGTACTGGCGATTCAGCTGTGCTGGTGGCCTGGTAACCTTCCTTTGCCGTCTCCTGGGACGAAGTTGGAGCAACCGACGACGTCATAGTGGGACCTCTAGATTGACTGTCTCTTCTCTTCGGAGGGTCAACTACTTTCAAGGGCGCCATCTCAGCAACTTCTTCCGATGTAATCCTAACCTCAACGCTACTGGGTGAAGGAGACAACTTTGACGAGCTCGAGCTTGTCGCGACGCCGACTTCATCAAATGCAGACTTTAAGGGTCGACTTCGTCGAGACCCAATGTGCTTGGAACGGATTAAACTACCTTTAGGGCTGGGAGCGAGCTGATAGAGACAAAGAAGCTCTGTTGTCAGCTTGACGACGTCCTCATAAGACTTCTGAGCGGAGAGAACTTCAAGATCTGCTGTCTCACCTTGAGACAAATCGAACGGCTTCGCTGTAAGGTCTGCTAAAGAAGGCATTTGTCAAGTCCAGTTTCAAAACCACCAATTGAGAGCGGGTCAAGATGCAGCTTAAAATTTGTTACCTAGTTCAGCCCGAAAATTGAAGTTCTCAAGACCTACTAAAGAAGGGCAGGACGCAAAGAACCAATTTATTTTATAATTTCCTACGTCGGATTTACCTTTGGTCTCACCCCGTGGCAAAATCTCTCTGTATGGAGACGACATTTGGGGAGAAACATAATAATACCCATCTCGTGGGTGCCCGTACTGGTGCTTTTGAAGGTATATAAATGTTTTATAATCTTAGGAGAAGGAAAAGGAAGACCATATTTCTTAAAAAAGATAGTCAAGGAGGACAACTGGGTGTATGAGTTGGGCGTTAACTGAAATGGAGCGAGCCCCAGATCGTTGAGAAGCTCAACCAAGTAGGAAGGGACTGGGAACCTTAACCCAGCTTCCAGGTACTGCACGCTAATGGCCACGAAGCCATTGGGAGGAGTAGCTGCGTGGTCCAGTGGAGAAAGTTCTATGAGGTGGCAGCCCTTAGGAAAGTGATACTCTAGCCCCAATCTAACGAGGTCCTAGTGTGATAATTGTGAGGGATATTGTTTAAACATGTCGTGGCCCCTCCTAATCTCTGCGGATTCAAGATCTTCGGCCCTTGCAGGCTGGTTTCCCCCAGGGTGCATCCGAGCTACGAACCCCTCAGTGGTTTCTCCGCTCTGCGACACTTGAGGAATCTCTATTATTTGCTCCCCAGAGCTGGAGGTATCATCCTCTCCTATTATGTGCGTTTGGCGTCTGCGACCTAAAGACATCTACAAATGAAAGGAAGCAGTTGGGCCATAGAACACAGACCGTACCTACAAAGTTGAAAGCTCTGAATCTGCTAATCGCTATTTCCTAATCAGCAGGTCACAAACACTGCACGAAGTTGCTATTCTGACGACCTCAAAATGTATCCTAACACCCTACTATCTATGCACGACCTCAAGATCGATCAACTCACAAACAGCAAATGAATGACTGGGCAATGAACCAGTAGATCAAACTAACGAAATATAAAGAGACGCAGACATTCGATCAAGCATCTGAGTAAAGACCAAACCGCATTCAAAATATCAAAAGCACCAAACACCCAAACAATGGCCAAGAAATACCAGAAAAAGCAAGAAAATCGAAGAAAAACCTCAAAGTAAAAGCAATGATCACGCGCTTACCATTGATCGGAGTCAGAAACGGTGCCTGAGTTGTGCATGCTATGAATCTGAAACCCAGAAGCCTGATGGCGAATAGAAGAAAAAGAAATGAAGAAGAAGACTGAAGCATGAAAGTGAAGAGTGTAATGTGAAAAAACAAAGTTTTCATCTTATATATGGGTGCAAAGTCGCATCCTTGGCCATTGGATCTAGTAGCTTACCAACCGTCTTAGATCTAACGATGTAACGCGATCCTCCGGATGTGGCTAACAAGCGCCGTCAGTCGAAGAGACGTGTATTAAATGCCCATTATAGGCGCTGACATATCGTTGAGGAGTCGCCACGTGTCCGAGAAAATGGGGGAAGTTCTTCATCCAGTGCAATTCAAAGCTCTCAGACCGTTAAACGCCCTAAAAGCTGGGGGGTTGATGTTATGGGTGTTTTCCGGATTATCTAAATGGGCTGAGTAAAGTCCATGAGATTGGTAGCCCGTAGTCCAAGCCACTGGGCCCAATGAGCAAAGTCCTATATAGAAGCTTGCAGAAAGACTGATGGAGCAATCTGTGAAGTCGAGTCCATTGGCCTGCTATCGCGACGTTGAGATTGTTTAACAAGGTGTCCTTCTGTAATGATGTCGAGTTCGCTGAGTTAGTCCGTTTACAGGACCAGCCCGCTCACTCAGCAGTTTCAGCCCGTTTTTTGTCCCTGTTCACCCAATACCAGCTTAGGACAGTAAGTTAACGTATTTTGCACGATAAGAAGGGTTATTTCACCTAATGACAGTTTAATTCCGAAAAATCTCACCTAACCAGCATGGGTTAACGTCCAGCCCCACATGTTGATAGAGTTCAACTGGCAAAAATCAGAAGCATTAAATGAGATCCAGAAGCATTAATTGTAGTTCATTATGTCATTTTGTCTTATTATTATCTTCTGTAGCTCTTCCTTCTCTATAAATGGAGGAAGACTTTCATTGTAAACGGGAGAGAAACACACTTGAGAAAAAATATTACCACCTTTCTGTAGAAATAGAGAAATAGTGGACGTAGGCAGATTAAAAATGTCGAACCACTTTAAAAATATGTGTTGCTTTGTTCTTCCTTGATTTCTTCTTTTTGCTCTTTCTTTCTGTTTCTTGTTTGTGATCTTCTTACGTTGCAGCATTGGGCTCAAAGAATCCCGTTGACTGGTTTCCCACGTCAATAGTATTAAAAGGAGTTATTACAAAGTGTCTAAGTTTAGTACTATCAACTATCAACGTTTTTATATGAATTTGGAACTCTTTTAAAAATTAATGGATATAATAACCATATTTTTTTGTTTTTTTATATTAATTATTTCATTAATTAAAAACTAAATCAGTTTAATGGATCGAGCTCGAAGTAATTCCCTCCAATCTTGTTTAGGTTTAGGGCGAAAAGTAGTAATCTGTTTAGGGCATGAGTTGAGTTTGGGGCACCTCTCCAAATATTCAAACCGAGCTCGATCCAATCCGACTCTTTGCTTGACTACCAAAATTAGAAATAAATAGTATTTATATAGGAGAGAACACGTTGATAGAAACCAAGAAAGCAAGTCTATGGATCCTTTAAGTATCAATGAAGAACCTATGATAATGGCTCAAGCTAAAAGGATGAAGGAAGCTTTAAATAGGCTCACTTAAGAGATTTGGGCCAAGAGTTTTACACAACATGGCTTGGATGGCTTCAAGGGGATATCGAGGCTTCAAAATATCATTCAAGTTCAAGAACTAATCCAAGAACATCAATCTTAAGGCTTGGATAGCAATTTTAATACAAATTGGACTGTTATTTATTTATTTATATTAGTTTGGGCTTAGTTTGTATTATGGGTTGAGTTTTAAATTAGTTAGAATATTTGATTTTATATTGGGCTTTAATTATTGGGCTGAGAGTTAATTAAATTAGGATTTTATTTTAATTTCAAATTAAGTTTAGGGTTGAGAGTTTATTTTGGTTTCTTATTAGATTTAGGATTGTATGCCTATAAAAGGCTTACTAAATCTAAAATTTCAATCAGACGATTATTCAATAAATCTTTAACTTTTCTCCATTGTTCTTTTGAGAACTTTGAGATTGCATTAAGAATTGTTCTTAATTTATTAACCTTGACTTATCTCCCACATTCTCAACTCTTTCTTGAGAGTGGTGTCGTTATATCTTTGGTTTTTGGTTCCTTAATCAACGGGTCAGAGATTTTCTATAATCTGAATTAACTTTCTTGGAGGTTGTGTTTCAATTTGATCGTGCGTGTCGTATCGTTATATATGGAGTTTGCATCATACGACACCCACGACCAAATTGAAACATAACCCCCAAGAAAGCTAATTCAGATTATAGAAAATCTCTGACCCGTTGATTAAAGAATCAAAAACCAAAGATATAACGACGTCACTTCCAAGAAAGAGTTGAGAATGTGGGAGATAAGTCAAGGTTAATAAATCAAGAACAATTCTTGATGTAATCTCAAAGTTCTCAAAAGAACAATGGAGAAAAGTTAAAGCTTTATTGAATAATCGTCTAATTGAAATTTTAGGTTTAATAAGCCTTTTATCGACATACAATCCTAAATCTAATAAGAAACCAAAATAAACTCTTAACCCTAAACCTAATAGGAAACTAAAATAAAATTCTAATTTAATTAACTCTCAACCCAATAATTAAAAGCCCAATATAAAATGAAATATACTAACTAATTTAAAACCCAACCCATAATACAAAATAAGTCAAAACTAATACAAATAAATAAATAACAGCCCAATTTGCATTAAAATTACTATCCAAGCCTTAAGATTGATGTTCTTGGATTGGGTCTTGAACTTGAATAATATTTTGTAGCCTCGATGTCCCCTCGAAGCCATCCAAGCCATGTTGTGTAAGACTCTTGGCCCAAATCTCTTGAGTGAGCCCATTTAAAGCTTCTTTCATCCTTTTAGCTCGAGCCCTTGTCATAGGTCCTTCATTGATGCTCCAAGGATCCATAAGCTTGCTTTCTTGGTTTCTATCATTCCCCTCTCCTCAAAAGGATTTGTCCTCAAATCGGCATCTACATCAAAATCAAAAGAACAAAGATCAGAAACATTGAAAGTAACACTAACATTGTACTCACATGGCAAGTCTATCTTGTACCCATTGTCATTGATGCGTTCAAGCACTTGGAATGGGCCGTCTCGTCGTGGCTGCAACTTAGATTTGCGTTGATCAGGAAACCTCGCTTTACGCATATGCACCCAAACCTAATCTCCTGGTTCAAACATAATTTTCTTTCACCCCTTGTTAGCTTGAGTAGCATATTGCTCAATTCGTCGCTCAATATGTTGCCTAACTTTCTTGTGCAATTGCTTAACAAGTTCAGTTTTCTTCTTACCATCCAAGTTAGCTCTTTTCGCCATAGGTAAAGGTATCAAATCCAAAGGAGTAAGTGGATTAAACCCATACACAACTTTGAATGGTGAATAACCCGTAGTCGAATGCACACTCCTATTGTAAGCAAACTCGACATGTGGTAAGCAATCTTCCTAATTCTTCAAGTTCTTTTGGATTATAGAACACAGTAAAGTACCCAAAGTCCTATTAACAACCTCTATTTGTCCATCAATTTGCGGATGACAAGCAGCAGAAAACAATAGCTTTGTTCCTAGCTTTCCCCATAAAGTCCTCCAAAAATGGCTTAAGAACTTCATATCTCGATCTGAAACAATGCTTTTTGGCACTCCATGAAGTCGAACAACCTCCTTGAAGAATAAATCAGCAATAGATGTAACGTCATCGATCTTGTGACATGGTATGAAGTGAGCCATCTTTGAAAACCGGTCAACCCAACAAACACCAAATCTCGGCCCTTTTTGGACCTAGGTAAACCCTATATAAAATACATAGAAAAATATCAATCCAAGGTTCACTAGATATAGGCAAAGGTGTATACAAACCATGGGTTAAAACTTTAGACTTAGACTTTTTACATGTTATGCACCTCTCACAAATTCTCTCAACATCTCTATTCATTTGTGGCCAAAAGAAATGCTCATCTAATACATCTAAAGTTTTCTTAACACCAAAATGTCCCATTAAACCACCCTCATGCGCCTCTCCAACAAGTAACTCTCTTATAGACCCCTGAGGAATGCACAATCTACTTTCTCTAAACAAATACCTCTCATGTCTATAAAACTTTCGAAACGCAGTTTTCTCACAAGCAACATACACACTATCAAAATCAGGATCATTAACATACAATTCCTTTATATGCTCAAAACCCAACAATCTTGCATTCAAAGTAGAAATCAATGTATACCTGCGAGATAATGCATCAGCTACTACGTTTTCCTTTCCTTGCTTATACTTTATCACATAAGGAAACATTTTTATGAACTCTACCCATTTAGCATGCCTCCTACTCAACCTACTTTGCTCTTTCAAATGTTTTAAGGACTCATGATTAGTATGGATTACAAATTCCTTAGGCCACAAATAATGTTGCGAAGTTTCTAAGGCCCTAATTAAAGCATATAACTCTTTGTCATAAGTAGGATAATTCAATGATGTTCCACTCAATTTCTCACTAAAATAAGCTATAGGACGCTTATCTTGCATAAGAATAGCCCCTATACCTATTCCTGATACTTCACACTCAATCTCAAATGTCTTAGAGAAATCAAGTAAAGCAAGCAATGGTGCAGTACACAATTTATCCTTAATCAATTCAAATGCATGTTGTTGCTCACTATCCCATTTGAAACCCACACTCTTTTTCACAACCTCAGTTAGTGGTGCTGCTATGGTGTTAAAATCCTTAACAAATCTCCTATAAAAACTAGCCAACCCATGAAAGCTACGGACTTCACTAACATTCCTAAGTCTAGGCCACTCTCTAATAGCCTTAACTTTCTCCTCACCTACTTCTATCCCTTTTAACGTAACAACATAACCCAAAAACACTATCTTATCCGTGCAAAAGGAACACTTTTTCAAATTAACATATAACTTTTTTTTCCTTAACACATCAAGCACACAATGTAAATGTCTAACATGTTCATCTATGCTCTTGCTATACACTAATATGTCATCAAAGTAGACTACAACAAATTTTCCAATGAAAGAACGCAAAACATAATTCATTAATCTCATGAAAGTATTAGGCACATTAGTTAAACCAAAAGGCATAACTAGCCACTCATACAAACCATATTTCATGTTAAATGCAGTTTTCCATTCATCTCCTTCTTTCATTCTAATTTGATGATATCCACTTTTAAGGTCAATCTTAGAAAACACACATGATTCATGCAACTCATCTAACATGTCATCTAATCTAGGTATGGGATGTCGATACTTAATTGTAATTTTGTTGACAGCTCTGCAATCGATGCACATACGCCAAGTCCTATCCTTTTTAGGCACAAGTAGAATCGGTATGGCACATGGACTCTTGCTCTCTTTCACATACCCTTTCTTCATCAACTCCTCCACATGTTTTTGAAGCTCTTTTGCCTCAGAATTACGTCTATATACGGGTCGGTTTGGAATTGTAGCTCCAGGTATGAAATCAATTTGATGCTCTGTTCACCTCTTCGGTGGTAATCCATCAGGCATCTCCTTTGGGAATACATCCTTAAAATCCTGCAAAAGAGTTGCAACAACACTAGGCAAAGGTTTATTAAGTTCAAAGTTAGAAAAATAAGCATCTTTGTACAAAAGTACAAACATTTGTTGCCAGCTCTCACATCGCTTCCCTTTGCATAAATACTCATTTTCTTTTTCTAACTTTTCTTCCTCTCATTCTCTCATCTACACTCAACCTTCCCAATTTTCTTTTGCACACACTCTAGTGTTTTGTCACTCTTTTTCTCACACTCAGCTCTCTTTCTCTCGACCTTACAAGTGTTTGAAGTCTCAGACTCTCTTTTTCTCTCACTCTCTTTTATCCTCACTTAAACCCATCATGTATTACTCTCCTATCATATTTCCATGGACGCCCTAAAACCAAGTGACCAGCATACATAGGTACAACATCACACAACACCTTATCTTTGTACCTACCAATAGCGAAAGGAACTAGCACTTGTTTTGTTACCTTAACCTCTCCACAATCGTTTAACCATTACAACTTGTATGGTCTAGAATGTTTTGAAGTAGGTAAACTAAGTTTCTCTACTAACTCGGTGCTAGCAACATTGGTGCAACTACCCCCATCAATAATCACACTACACACCCTCTCCTTGATATGGCATCTGGTATGAAAAATATTATCACGTTGCACCTCATCATCTTCTTCCTTCACTTGCATGTTTAAAGCACGCCTTGCCACTAACAACTTTCCATCTGTAGGATACTCAATTTCAACATCACTAGCATCTTCCAAAGGTGGCATCTCATCGTCATCACTTTCCCCTTCGGTCTCTATATCTCTATCCTCCCTCAAGATCATAGTTCGTTTGTTAAGACATTGAGAAGCTATGTGACCTCTTCCCAAACACCTAAAACATTTGATATCCCTATTTCTCCCTTGGGTTGCCTCGGCCTTGCCCTTATCATGGCTTCTATCTCTACCCTCCTTAGACTTAGTAGTTTTAGCCTTAGGCTTTTGAGATGCCTTATCTTCATTTCTACTCTAATTCGACTTCTAAGTGGATGTGGAACCCAAACTGCTACCATATCGTGACATCGAACCCCTTCTTTTGAGTTGCCTCTCCACCTTCATAGCCATATGGACTAAGTCCTCAAGCTCCACATAATGCTACAACTCAACAATATTGGCAATATTTTCATTCAATCCTTGTAGAAATCTTGCCATAGTAGCCTCTTTATTCTCCTTTACATTAGCTCTAACCATGGCTATCTCCATCTCCTTATAATAGTCCTCCACACTCTTAGAACCTTGTGTTAGGCTCTATAATCGTCGGTATAGCTCCTTATAGTATGATCTAAGAACAAACCGCTTCCTCAAAACAGTTTTCATCTCACCCCAAGTGTTTTTATAGGACGTTCCTCATTTCTCCTTCTATCTAGCACTACTTGCCCCCACCAAATCACAACATAGGCTAACTTCACCTTCTTCTCCTCAGTAAAATTATGACACTCAAAGACTAACTCCACTCGTTTCTTCCACTCTAAATACACATCAGGATCAGCCTTCCTTTGGAAAGAGGGTATCTTCATCTTAATGCTACCGAGATCTCTATCCGATCTATTGGGTCTATTATCCCATCTTATTCTCTTATTCCCATCTCCATAGTACCTACTATCTCCATCGCCATTACCTTTTCCTCTATGACCACCTCCACCACCTCTAATTCGGCCCCTATTAACATTAATGGCATTGTCATCTCCTTCCAAATATTCTCCATAGAACACCCCATAATCAGCTTCAAATTCATCATTACCACTATGCTCTTCCAGAGCTCTCCTTTGCTGCCCCCTTTGCAAAGTAGCTATGGCCTCATCTTGCATATCCATTCGATCCCTAATCTCTCCAAACACCATGTTCATCCTCTTAAATTGTTGTTGCATCGCTTTGAGAACGAACGACTCATTACCCTTTTCTCCTCCTTCAACTTCTTTATCGTTATCCGTAGACATGATTAACACTTGCAAGAATGTTAGTAAAAGTAACCTCACAACACTCCCTCACGTGTTTCACTCTAATCACTCACGTGTTTGACACTCAGTGATTTTGATTTCACTCAACACTCCCTGTCCACACTCAAACTTTCCTCACTAAGTTCTTTATAGAACTAATCGATCACAGCAAGGTCACCCTTGAAATAATCGCCCTTGACAAATCTCGACAAAGAAAAAACGCGTACACAAAGAACACAAAAGAAATAAGGACTAATAATGACACTAGAATGACGAAATAATGAAAAGCAATCTGATTTCCAGAAAAGATTTTGAATATCGCAAAGATCTTGAATTGCAAATAAGGTAAATTAATATCAACTCACTTCAATCCAAGCAATTTATGGCATTCAATTTTTTTTTCTCTTTTTTTTATACTTTTTTTTTGGATTTTTTTTCCTTTTTTTTTTTATTCAAACTAGAATGCATAACTATATGGATTGTAAATTGTGGAGTTGAACCAAAAACATGATATTGATATGAATCTTGCAAATCAAGAAACAAATATGATCATGAATCAAGAATTCAAGAAACCTTAGAATGTGTTTTAGAGCAAAATGCTCAAAACCCCCCTGAAACGTTAAACAGACAAATAAGAAGTTTGATTTTAATAACAAAACAGCCCCAACTTAATAGTCAAAATATGTTAAATTAACGATGAACTTTGGGTTGAAATAAAAGGACGTAAATGCCCTCAACAGAATAAAAATTAATTCACTAAAAAAGTAAATTAAATTAATAAAAATGATTTTAATAAAAAAATAGTTAATCGAAGAAGGAAAAAAAAACTAAAAAAAAATATATATCATTTCTGCTTGGTGGATTTCGTCTGCTCACCCAGAAATCCAGACCTCTCCCAAACCCAGAAACTTCTCTGACTCTCCAATGGAAGAACCAAACAACACAAATCATCGAAAACCTAAACACATCATCAATCAATCTTCCACTACATCAACCCCAAACACCCACCTACTATAAACCCATCCAAACCAAAAATCGCAAACATTATCTTCAAACACATCATCTGTAAAAACTCCCAACATCATTTCATTCAAACCCAAAAATCATCAACAAACCTATTCAAAAAATTATCAATTGGGTTCGAATTGATAAATCTGGGTTCGAATGAAATCTAGATTCGATTCAAACCCAGATGAACCCAGACGTCTCAGACTGGGTTCGCAACGACGAACCCAAATCTGATCTGGGTTCATCGTCGCGATCCCAAATCTGAGACATCTGGGTTCGTCGTCGCGAACCCAGATCTGGTCTGGGTTCGTAGCGAACCCAGACCAAATTTGGGTTCGCGACGATGAACCCAGATCTGATCTGGGTTCGCATTGTGACGGTTAGGTTCGTGGAACCCAGAGCCGTCTAGGTTCAATTTGAACCCAGATGTCTAGGTTCCATGAAAACAAATGAGCAAGAAAAGTGAAAAAAAAAGGAGAAAAAGAAGAAGAAGAAGAAGGCAGTGGAGATCTGGTAGAGGTGATGTGGAGAGTGACAGAGAGAGATTTTTTGAAAAATAGTTTTAATAATTTTTTAAGAATTTTTATTATTAGTAAAAGTAAAAAATGATTTTAATAATTTTTATTATTAGTAAATGATGAAATTACCCTTGATCAACCAAATGTTGATTAACAAACACTGGTGACTTGGGGGTATTGTGTCATAAAACTCAATCTTTGACTATGGATACTTAAAGTTTTACCTGAGGGGGGTTATGTGCATTTTGCTCTTTCAAGAATCCTAATTGTTGATGTGGTTCAATAACAGAATATGAAGATTCAAACCAAGATTATTGTATTTGGTCAAGATAATTGATGAAGTGCAGACCGTAAGGAACAAAAGAATAAATAAATATAAATATATGACAGATAAAAGAAGTTGGCGTGCAGTATCACAAGACACAAAAATTAAAAAGAATGCTGATTGAATGATGGGTGATGATGTGCACACCAGAAGACAAAAATAAGGAAGATATATATATTTAATATTGATTGATTTTGGTACTGCAATTCAATGAATAGTGATGCAGTTCTCAAAAGGCAAGAAAATTGGTAATCAGATATGCGACGACAGAATCAAAAAGAAAATAAAATATTGAGATAATGGGTGGTTGTTGATGGTTATGCAGCAAATAAAGCAAAGCAAACCCTGAATTGCGGCTAAAGAAAATAAATCAAATATTGATATACGGCTAAGGAAAAAAAAATCAGAACAAGAAACTTAAATTGAAAACCCAAACTTGAATTAATTAATCAAAGCTCTGATACCAACTTGAATTATCCTACTTATGACAAAGAGTTGTATGCTTTGCTGCGTTCTTTTGTCATAAGTACGATAATTCAAATGAATGAGAGGAAGAAAGTGAGAAAAAGAAAATGAGTATTTATGTAAAGGGAAGCGATGTAAGAGTTACTTTTCTAGCCAAGCAACAAATGTTTGTACTTTTGTACAAATATGCTTATTTTTCTAACTCTGAACTTAATAAACCTTTGCCTAGTGTTGTCGCAACTCTTTTGCAGAATTTTAAGGATATATTCCGCGAGGAGATGCCCGATGGATTACCACCGAAGAGAGGAATAGAACATCAAATTGATTTCATACCCGGAGCTGCAATTCCAAATCAACTCGCATATAGAAGTAATCTTGAGGAGGTAAAAGAGCTTCAAAGGTAGGTGGAGGAATTGATAAAGAAAGGGTATGTGAGAGAGAGCATGAGTCCATGTGCCGTACCAGTTCTACTTGTGCCTAAGAAGAATGGGACTTGGCGTATGTGCGTCGATTGCAGAGCTGTCAACAAAATTATAGTTAAGTATCGACATCTCATACCTACATTAGATGACATGTTAGATGAGTTGCATGGATCTTGTGTTTTTTCTAAGATTGACCTTAAAAGTGGATATCATCAAATTAGAATGAAAGAAGGAGATGAATGGAAAATTGCATTTAAAACGAAACATGGTTTGTATGAGTGGTTAGTTATGCCTTTTGGTTTAACTAATGCGCCTAGTACTTTAATGAGATTAATGAATTATGTTTTGCGTTCTTTCATTGGAAAATTTGTTGTGGTCTACTTTGATGACATATTAGTGTGTAATAAGAGCATAGATGAACATGTTAGGCATTTACATTGTATGCTTGATGTGTTAAGGAAAGAAAAGTTATATGCTAATTTGAAAAAAGTGTTCCTTTTGCACGGATAAGATAGTGTTTTTAGGTTATGTTGTTACGTCAAAAGGGATAGAAGTAGATGATGAGAAAGTTAAGGCTATTAGAGAGCGGCCTAGACTTAGGAATGTTAGTGAAGTCCGTAGCTTTCATGGGTTGGCTAGTTTTTATAGGAGATTTGTTAAGGATTTTAGCACCATAGCGGCACCACTAATTAAGGTTGCGAAAAAGAGTGTGGGTTTCAGATGGGGTAATGAGCAACAACATGTATTTGAATTGATTAAGGATAAATTGTGTACTGCACCATTGATTGCTTTACCTGATTTCTCTAAGACATTTGAGATTGATTGTGATGCATCAGAAATAGGTATAGGGGCTGTTCTTATGCAAGATAGGCGTTCTATAGCTTATTTTAGTGAGAAATTGAGTGGAGCATCATTGAATTATCCTATTTATGACAAAGAGTTGTATGCTTTAATTAGGGCCTTAGAAACTTGACAACATTATTTGTGGCCTAAGGAATTTGTAATCTATACTGATCATAAGTCCTTAAAACATTTGAAAGGGCAAAGTAGGTTGAGTAGGAGGCATGCTAAATGGGTAGAGTTCATAGAAATGTTTCCTTATGTGATAAAGTATAAGCAAGAAAAGGAAAACGTAGTAGTTGATGCATTATCTCCTGTGCATTCCTCAGGGGTCTATAAGAGAGTTACTTGTTAGAGAGGCGCATGGGGGTGGTTTAATGGGACATTTTGGTGTTAAGAAAACTTTAGATGTATTAGATGAGCATTTCTTTTGGCCATATATGAAGAAAGATGTTGAGCGAATTTGTGAGAGGTGCATAACATGTAAAAAATCTAAGTCTAAAGTTTTACCCTATGGTTTGTATACACCTTTGCCTATACCTAGTGAACCTTGATTGATATTTCTATGGATTTTATATTGGGTTTCCCTATGTCCAAAAAGGGCCGAGATTCGGTGTTTATTGTGATTGACAGGTTTTCAAAGATAGCTCACTTCATACCATGTCACAAGACCGATGACGCCACATCTATTGCTGATTTATTCTTCAAGGAGGTTGTTCGACTTTATGGAGTGCCATGGAATGCCAAAGAGCATTGTTTCAGATCGAGATGTGAAGTTCTTAAGCCATTTTTGGAGGACTTTATGGGGAAAGCTAGGAACAAAGCTATTGTTTTCTACTGCTTGTCATCCGCAAACTGATGGACAAACAGAGGTTATTAATAAGACTTTGGGTACTTTGCTACATTCCATAATCCAAAAGAACTTGAAAAATTAGGAAGATTGCTTACCACATGTCGAGTTTGCTTACAATAGGAGTGTGCATTCGACTACGGGGTTGTTCACCATTCGAAGTTGTGTATGGGTTTAATCCACTTACTCATTTGGATTTAATACCTTTACCGATGGCAGAAAGAACTAACTTGGATGGTAAGAAGAAAGTTGAACTTGTTAAGCAATTACACGAGAGAGTTAGGCAACATATGGAGCGACGAACTAAGTAATATGCTACTCAAACTACCAAGGGGCGAAAGAAAATTGTGTTCAAACCAGGAGATTGGATTTACGTGTATATGCATAAAGCGAGTTTTCCTGATCAACGCAACTCTAAGTTGCAGCCGCGAGGAGACGGCCCATTCCAAGTGCTTGAACGCATCAATGACAATGCGTACAAGATAGACTTGCCAGGTGAGTACAATGTTAGTGCTACTTTCAATGTTTCTGATCTTTCTTCTTTTGATTTTGATGTAGATGCCGATTTGAGGACAAATCATTTTGAGGAGAGGGGAGCTCAAACTGCAGATTTCTTTAGATTTTTAAAGGAAGAACAACCAGGAATTTAGATGTGGCAGCCGACCAATCTCAAGGTCATCTGTAGTAGCAAAACACCCTGCCGGTTCGGGGTACCGGGACAGGAACTTCCACTGTTGTTTTGCCTTCACTTCCTTCACGTCATGTAAACCCTCGATTCTAGTTACGATATACAAGTATTACCCTAGTAGTAATCTTTAAAGTTAAATTTATTTTCGCATTGCGAGTGGGATGTTGATTGAGGACCCAAGAGTATTAGGAAATGTCATGGGAAAGTTTAGGATGAGATAAGCTCACAACCAAAGTTAAAAAGTTATAAAAGTTCATCAAATAAGAATTAGCTAAATGTGATATAATTTATGGTGCCTAGTGAGCCATTTGAAATCTTTTGATTGGTGGATTGATTTAATGGTTTTTAAGGTGACAAAAGGACTAACTAGCATTAAACTTAGGGGTTGTTTGTTTTTTGCACTTAACACTTAATGGTGTTGAATTTGGCTAATTAAGAGATTTTTGTTTGTTTTTTTAAGTGGTCAAACCACTTAAAATCACCCAAAAACCACTGAAAAAAAAGTAACATTTTTTTACTTATCACTTAATACAAAATCACTTAATGATTTATAAATATATTATTCCAAGTTTATCCTTCCTAAAATAATATGTTTCCAAGTTTGTTTTAGTTTTATATTATAAAAATTTCTTTTAATACTTTAATAAACAACATTGAAAAATAAAAACCCTAAACATCTCAACATCAATTTTTTTTTTTTTTTATAGCTGGATTACTATATTTCTCTAATTAAATTCTGATAAGAATTTTTAGTGATAAAATGTTTATGTAACAACTCAGTGACCAAATTACAAATCAATTTGTTTAAGTATTTGATTATTCTTGTTTAATTATATCAGAAAATATATATTACTTTACCATTTCAATTTTCATTATAATAGTAATTTAATTTAAAACCATTTTATTTATTTTTATTTGAATATATAAATTTAATTGACTCTATTATTTTAATTAATCTTATTTTAATTATGAATAAAAATACTATATATAAGTTACAATTTCAACTTTTGTTATAATAGTAATTCAATTTAATATTATTTTGTTTATTTTTATTTGAACATATAAACTTAATTGATTCTACTACAATAATTAATCTCATTTTAATTATGAATAAAAATATTATATAAATAAGTGTTTTAATATTTGTTAAATAATTTATTACAATTGTTTGTATCATATTAAATAAAATTACACAACAACTAATAGTAAAAGGATATAAATGTCAAATTACAAGTAATCAGATAATTTTAACTTTAAAAAACAAACAAGATTATTATACATTCAGACGTAAGAAAAGAAAAAACAAACATGTCAATCAGATTTCAGATTTCAGTCATTATTCAGCTTTCAGTTTTCAGCAGCACTGTTCAGTCTTCAGATAAAAAAACAAACGACCCCTTATCCATTTAGGGGTCAAAATGAAATTAAGCAAAGTTTAAGGGGCTAAGTTGTAATTAAAAGAAAGGATTTTTTTTTTCAGAAAAATTTTCCACTATAAATAGGTGCTCTCATGCCATATTTTCATTGCTTTGCTCTTCCAAAAATCGAGAGGGAGAGAGGAGAGTGTGCCAGCCATAGAAAGAGAGGAAAGCAAGGTATTTCAAGCAATTTTCTTCAAGAATTTCATCACCAAATCAAAGCTTGACATCAACTAAGTCATTAGGGCAAGCTTAGAGCAAAAGTGAAGCATAGATAAGGTGAAAGCAGAAAGTAATAGAGGCTTTAAGAGGAGAATTGTCATTCGTCGGAGCGTGTTTCGTGTAGGAGCGAGTCGTCTAGCAGACGAGGCTTAGACAGACGCGCGAATTGACTGACGGACGACTTTTATCACATTGTATAGCTCATATTTTTGTCATGTGTATATTTTGTATCAAAACATAGTGTAAATTGTAAATGTAAATACAAGTTTTGTGATGCCTATCTTTATAAATATGCTTCGATAAGAAAGTTCAATTGATTTTCTTGATTGTGGTTTTCCATGCCGGAATTGATTTTGGGATAAGGATTGAAGACCCCTGATAGTTGAGATTGAGTTCTATAGAAGTGTTTTTAAATTGTACTTGAATTTACAGGGTGACATAGTTTAATAAACAGTTGGTATGCTGCTAGATTTTTATTAGAAAAATGAAAAAGTTTTACTTTTGCCACCTAGTAATGAAGTGAGAAAATAAGCTTAAATTAAGTTTTGGTGCTCTGACGGGATTTCTTCAGGCCAAAGTTAGGGTCGTTGGAGTTCTGTCAGAGTGCTATGGGGTATTTCTCGAGTTCAGATGAGGGATTGGGGAAAGGTCTCATCAATTTGGTATTAGGGCTTTCAGTTTAAAAGTTTTTAGAAAACTTTTGAACATTAATGCATCCAAAAATTATGTATGCATTTGCATTGCATTGAGTTATAAAACTTTGCATGACATATATTGTTTTTGACCGTAGTAGAGCTATGCATCCAACTAGTCGTCCCCGTGTGCGCAGAGCTGCTGCTGAGACTCCACCTATTCCTTCTCCTCCATCAGAGGCTGAGGAGCTTATTCATGAGTCAGTAAATAAGCCTCAGCTTAAGGTACAGCAAGAGCCATTAGTTGTAGGGCCAGCAGTAGATCCTATAGACAAACTAGCCTTAGATTATGAAGGGGATAAGACCTCACCATCGTAGAGAGAGCACGGAAGTTAGGCGCTGAGGGTTTCGATGGATTAAAGGGCCCAGATGCAACTCTAGAGTGATTGGAGAGTACTGAGAGGGCTCTAGATCAGATGGAGTGTAAGGATCCACAGAGAGTATCTATTGCTTCATTTCTTTTACGATCTTTAGTTAGAGACTGGTAGGATTCCGTGAGGAGGAGAGTGACTACTCCTGTAAACCCCAATCCGAATTATTGTGTATTAGTATTAGTAGATAAGTTATGAATTTAAGTTCCTAGTATGAGTAGTTAAGTCATGATTTTATGCATGAGTTTTATGTGAAAAAGTTTAAAGAGACATTAAAAGTTAGTAGAGAAATTTTCGAAGTTTATTGAACTTGATTAGAGATAAAAGCCAAAAGGAGGGGCATAGTTGTCATTTTTCTATTAGAGACTTTAGGGATTAATGTGAATCCGAATAAGATAGAGATGCCCTAAAATAATCAAAAGTTAATTAAATTCCACTGATAAGATTCAAATGAGTGTTATCAGAATTCGAAAATTCAGAGTACCACATGGCATAAAGTGATTGGTTAGAAAATTTAGTGATTGTGGAGACGACAAGTGGACAAATTAGGGATCTAGATGAGTCAAGTTTATCCAACTTGAGGTCAAAGTGGAATTTAGTGAAGTCCAAGGGTGGAAATGAGATTGTCAAGGGACATAATGGTCATTTTTTATTTATTAAAATCTTAGCTATATATAAAAGAGGTGTGTTGCCGTGTAACACACAAAAACAAATGCCAAACACTTAGAAAAAGAGAGAAGTGATCGTGAGAAAGGGAGAGTGACGAGAGGTGTGTGTCGTGAGCAACTACGAAAGAAGAAGCAAGGGTTCTAACCATTTTTAAGGTTTCAAATCAAGAACTTAAGCTCTCCAAAGCTAGGAGATCTGATGCGAACCCCGTATATAAAAATAAGATACCCACGATCAAATTGAAACACAACCTCCAAGAATTTTAATACAAATCTTTAACCCGTTGATTAGAGAACCAAGAATTAAAGATATAACGACGCCACTCCCAAGAAGAGATGAGAATGTGGGAGATAAGTCAAGGTTAATAAATAAAAAACAATTCTTGATGCAATCTCAAAGTTTTCAAAAGAACAATGGAGAAAAACTAAAACTCTATTCAATAAACTTCTGATTGAAATTTTAGGTTTAATAAGCCTTTTATAGGCCTAAAATCCTAAATCTAATAAAAAACTCAAAATAAACTCTCAATTCTAAACCTAGTAGAAAACTAAAATAAAACCCTAATTTAATTAACTCTCAACCCAATAATTAAAAGCCCAATATAACATAAAATATACTAACTAATTTAAAACTCAACACATAATACAAATTAAGCCCAAATTAATACAACAAATAAATAATAGCCCAATTTGTATTAAAATTGCTATCCAAGCCTCAATATTAATGCTCTTGGACTGGGTCTTGAACTTGAATGATATTTTGAAACCTTGATATTCCCTCTAAGCCATCCAAGCCATGTTGTGTAAGACTCTTGGCCCAAATCTCTTGAATGAGCCTATTTAAACCTTCCTTCATCCTTTTAGCTCGAGCCCTTTTACACAGGTCCTTCATTGATGCTCAAAGGATCCATAAGTTTGCTTTCTTGGTTTCTATCATTCCCCCTCTCCTCAAAAGGATTTGTCCTCAAAGCGGCATCTGCATCAAAATCAAATGGAGAAAGATAAAAAACATTGAAAGTAGCACTAACATTATACTCACCTGGCAAGTCTATCTTATACGCATTGTCATTTATACGTTCAAGCACTTGGAATGGACCATCTCCACGTGGCTGCAATTTAGACTTGCATTGATCAGGAAACCTCGCTTTACGCATATGCACCCAAATCCAATCTCCTGGTTCGAACACAATTTTCTTGCGCCCTTTGTTAGCTTGAGTAGCATATTGCTCAGTTCGTCGCTCAATATGTTGCCTAACTTTCTCATACAGTTGCTTAACAAATTCAGCATTCTTCTTACCATCCAAGTTAACTCTTTCCTCCACAGGTAAAGGTATTAAATCCAAAGAAGTAAGCGGATTAAACCCATACACAACTTCAAATGGCGAATAACCAGTAGTCGAATGCACACTTATATTGTACGCAAACTCGACATGTGGTAAGCAATCTTCCCAATTCTTCAAGTTCTTTTGGATGATGGAACGCAGCAAAGTACCGAAAGTCCTATTAACAACCTCTGTTTGTCCATCAGTTTGCGGATGACAAACAGTAGAAAACAATAGCTTTGTTCCTAGCTTTCCCCACAAAGTCCTCCAAAAATGACTTAAGAACTTAACATTTCGATATGAAACAATGCTCTTTGGCACTCCATGAAGTCGAACAACCTCCTTGAAGAATAAATCAGCAACAGATGTGGTGTCATCGGTCTTGTGACATGGTATGAAGTGAGCCATCTTTGAAAACCTTTCAACCACAACAAACACCGAATCTCGGCCCTTTTTAGACCTAGGTAAACCCAATATAAAATCCATAAAAATATCAATCCAAGGTTCACTAGGTATAGGCAAAGGTGTATACAAACCATGGGGTAAAACTTTAGACTTAGACTTTTTACATGTTATGCACCTCTCACAAATTCGCTCAATATCTTTCTTCATATGTGGCCAGAAGAAATGCTCATCTAATACATCTAAAGTTTTCTTAACACCAAAATGTCCCATTAAACCACCCCTATGCGCCTCTCTAATAAGTAACTCTCTTATAGACCCTTGAGGAATGCACAATATATTTTCCCTAAACAAATACCCCTCATGTTTATAAAACTTTCCAAAAGCAGTTTTCTCACAAGCAACATACACACTAGCAAAATCAGGATCATTAACATACAATTCTTTTATATGCTCAAAACCTAACAATCTTGCATTCACAGTAGAAATCAATGTATACTTGCGAGATAATGCATCGGCTACCACGTTTTCCTTTCTTTGTTTATACTTAATCACATAAGGAAACGTTTCTATTAACTCTACCCATTTAGCATGCCTCCTACTCAACCTACTTTGACCTTTCAAATATTTTAAGGACTCATGATTAGTATGGATTACAAATTCCTTAGGCCACAAATAATGTTGCCAAGTTTCTAAGGCCCTAAGTAAAGCATAAAACTCTTTGTCATAAGTAGGATAGTTCAATGATGCTCCACTCAATTTCTCACTAAAATAAGCTATAGGACACCTACCTTGCATAAGAACAGCCCCTATACCTATTCCTGATGTATCACACTCAATCTCAAATGTCTTAGAGAAATCAGGTAAAGCAAGCAATGGTGCAGTACACAATTTATCCTTAATCAATTCAAATGCATGTTGTTGCTCATTACCCCATTTGAAACCCACACTCTTTTTCACAACCTCAGTTAGTGGTGCCGCTATGGTGCTAAAATTCTTAACAAATCTCTTATAAAAAGTAGCTAACCCATGAAAGCTACGGACTTCACTAACATTCCTAGATCTAGGCCACTCTCTAATAGCCTTAACTTTCTCCTCATCTACTTCGATCCCTTTTGACATAACGATATAACCCAAAAACACAATCTTATCCGTGCAAAGGGAACACTTTTTCAAATTAGCATACAACGTTTCTTTCCTTAACACCTCAAACACACAATGTAAATGCCTAACATGTTCATCTATGCTCTTCCTATACACTAATATGTCATCAAAGTAGACCACAACAAATTTTCCAATGATTCATTAATCTCATGAAAGTACTAGGTGCATTAGTTAAACCAAAAGGCATGACTAACCACTCATACAAACCATGTTTCGTTTTAAATGCAGTTTTCCATTCATCTCATTCTCTCATTCTAATTTGATGATATCCACTTTTAAGATCAATCTTAGAAAACACACAAGATCCATGCAACTCATCTAACATGTCATCTAATTTCGGTATGGGATGTTGATACTTAACTATAATTTTGTTGACAGCTCTACAATCGATGCACATACGCCAAGTCCCATCCTTTTTAGGCACAAGTAAAACTGGTACGACACATGGACTCATGCTCTCCCTCACATACCCCTTCTTCATCAACTCCTCAACCTACCTTTGAAGCTCTTTTTCCTCCTCGGGATTACTTCTATATGCGGGTCGGTTTGGAATTACAGCTCCGGGTATGAAATCAATTTGATGCTTTATTCCACTTTTTGGTGGTAATCCATCGGGCATCTCCTCAAGGAATACATCCTTAAAATCCTGCAAAAGAGTTGTAACAACACTAAGCAAAGAAATATTAAGCTTAGAGTTAAGAAAATAAGCATCTTTGTACAAAAGTACAAACATTTGCTGCTTGGCAAGAAAAGCAGCTCTCACATCGCTCTCTTTTGCATAAATACTCATTTTCTTTTTCTCACTTTTCTTCCTCTCATTCTCTCCTCTACACTCGACCTTCCCAATTTTCTTTTGCACACGCTCTAGTGTTTTGTCACTCTTTTTCTCACACTCAACTCCCTTTCTCTCGGCCTCACTAGTGCTTGAACTCTCGACCTCTCTTTTTCTCTCACTCTCTTTTATCCTCACTTGATCTTCATACACCTGTTTAGGTGTTAAAGGTACCAAAATGATCGTTCGCCCATTCATGGTAAAAGAATATCTATTCTTAAACCCATCATGCATTACTCTCCTATCATATTGCCATGGACGACCCAAAATCAAGTGACTAGCATGCATAGGTACAACATCACACAACACCTCATCTTTGTACCTACCAATAGTGAAAGGAACTAGCACTTGTTTTGTTACCTTCACCTCTCCACAATCGTTTAACCATTGCAATTTATATGGTCTAGGATGTTTTGAAGTAGGTAAACTCAGTTTCTCCACTAACTCGGTGCTAGCAACATTGGTGCAACTACCCCCATCAATAATCACACTACACACCCTATCCTTGATATGGCATCTCGTATGAAAAATATTATCACGTTGCACCTCATCATCTTCTTCCTTCACTTGCACGCTTAAAGCACGCCTTGCCACTAACAACTTTCCATCTGCGGGATACTCAATTTCAACATCACTAGCATCTTCCAAAAGTGGCATCTCATCGTCATCACTTTCCCCTTCGGTCTCTATATCTCCATCCTCCCTCAAGATCATAGTTCGTTTGTTAGGACATTGAGAAGCTATGTGACCTCTTCCCAAACACCTAAAGCATTTGATATCCCTATTTCTCCCTTGAGTTGCCTCGGCCTTGCCCTTATCATGGCTTCTATCTTTACCCTCCTTAGGCTTAGTAGTTTCAGCCTTAGGCTTTTGAGATGTCTTATCTTCCTTTCTACTCCAATTAGACTTCCAAGTGGATGTAGAACCCGAATTGCTATCATATCATGACATCGAACCCCTTCTTTTGAGTTGCCTCTCCACCTTCATAGCCATATGGACCAAGTCCTCAAGCTCCACATAATGCTGCAACTCAACAATATTGGCAATATTTTCATTCAATCCTTGTAGAAATCTTGTCATAGTAGCCTCTCTATCCTCCTCTATATTAGCTCTGACCATGGCTATCTCCATCTCCTTATAATAGTCCTCCACACTCTTAGAACCTTGTGTTAGGCTCTGCAATCGTCGGTATAGCTCCCTAGAGTATGATCTAGGAACAAACCGCTTCCTCATAACAGTTTTCATCTCACCCCAAGTGTTTATAGGACGTTCCTCATTTCTCCTTCTATCTAGCACTACTTGCCCCTACCAAACCATAGCATAATCCACAAACTCAGCTGCGGTTAACTTCACATTCTTCTCCTCAGTGAAGTTATGACACTCAAAGATTAACTCTACTCACTTTTCCCACTCTAAATACACATTAGGATTAGCCTTCCCTTGGAAAGACGATATCTTCATCTTAATGCTATCAAGATCCCTATCCGGTCTATCAGGTCTATCATCCCATCTTCCTCTCTCATTTCCATCCCCATAGTACCTACGATCTCCATTGCCATTACCTCTTCCAATACGACCACCTCTACCACCTCTAATTTGGCCCCTATTAAAATTAATGGCATTGTCATCTCCTTCCAAATCTTCTCCATAGAACATCCCATAATCAGCTTCAAATTCATCATTACCACTACGCTCTTCCGGAGCTCTCCTTTGCTGTCCCCTTTGTAAAGTAGCTATAGCCTCATATTGCCTCTCCATTCGATCCCTAATCTCTCCAAACACCAAATTCATCCTCTCAAATTGTTGTTGCATCGCTTTGAGAACGAACGACTCATTACCCTTTTCTGCTCATTCAACTTCTTTATCGTTATCCGTAGACATGATTGACACCTGCAAGAATGTTAGTAAAAGTAACCTCACAACACTCCCTCACGTGTTTCACTCTAATCACTCATGTGTTTGACACTCAATGATTTTGATTTAACTCAACACTCCCTGTCCACACTCAAACTTTTCTCACTAAGTTCTTTATAGAACTAATCGATCACAACAAGGTCACCCTTAAAATAATCGCCTTAGACAAATCTCAACAAAGAAAAACACACACACAAAGAACACGAAAGAAATAAGGACCAACAATGACACTAGAATGATGAAATAATGAAAAACAATCTGATTTTAAGAAAAGATTTCGAACACCGCAAAGATCTTGAATTGTAAATAAGGTAAATTAATATCAACTCACTTCAATACAAGCAATTTATGACATTCAAGCTTTTTTTTTTCTGGATAATTTCTTTCTGATACTTTTTTTTTCTTCTTTTTTTTTTCCTAAATCAAACTAGAATGCACTCTATATGGATTGTAAATTGTGGAGTTGAACCAAAAATAAGATTTTGATATGAATCTTGCAAATCAAGAAATATGAAAATAAATCAAGAATTCAAGAAACCCTAGAATGTGTTTTCAAGAATCCTGATTGTTGATGCGGTTCCAGAACAAATATGAAGATTCAAACCAAGATTATTGTATTTGGTCAAGATAATTGATGAATTAAATAAGATGGGTGAGTGATGTGCAGACAAAAACACAAGCAAATTGATGGTGGTGGTGTCGGCACTAAAAGACAGAAAAAGGGTGATGGGTTTATGTTTATAATTGATTAATGTTATTACTGCAATTCAATCAGTTATGTATAATATATATATATATTGGTAACAGATGGTGCTACGGCAGAATAAAAAAAAAAACAAATAAAATACTGAGATGATGGTAGATTTTTGGACGTGTAGAATACTAAGACCAGAAGCAAATATGGATTGATGGATGATGAGATGATTTTCAGCAACAAATTAAAACGAATAACAAGAAAATAATCAAACCTGAATTAATTAACCGAAGCTCTGATACCAACTGATGCGAACCCCGTATATAAAGATACGACACCCGCAATCAAATTGAAACACAACCCCCAAGAAAGTTAATTCAGATTATAGAAAATTTTTGACCCGTTGATTAGAGAACCAAGAACCAAAGATATAACGACGCCACTCCCAAGAA
This sequence comes from Dimocarpus longan, assembly GCA_022984855.1. Taxonomy (NCBI): domain Eukaryota; kingdom Viridiplantae; phylum Streptophyta; class Magnoliopsida; order Sapindales; family Sapindaceae; genus Dimocarpus; species Dimocarpus longan. Next base: position 470,181 of record CM041020.1, on the reverse strand, counting down.
GAGATGAGAATGTAGGAGATAAGTCAAGGTTAATAAATCAAGAACAATTCTTGATGCAATCTCAAAGTTCTTAAAAGAACAATGGAGAAAAGCTAAAACTCTATTCAACAAACTTCTGATTGGAATTTTAGGTTTAATAAGCCTTTTATAGGCATAAAATCCTAAATCTAATAAGAAACCCAAAATAAACTCTCAATTCTAAACCTAGTAGAAAACTAAAATAAAACCCTAATTTAATTAACTCTCAGCCCAATAATTAAAAGCCCAATATAACATAAAATATACTAACTAATTTAAAACCCAATCCATAATACAAATTAAGCCCAAATTAATACAACAAATAAATAATAGCCCAATTTGTATTAAAATTGCTATCCAAGCCTCAATATTAATGCTCTTAGACTAGGTCTTGAACTTGAATGATATTTTAAAGCCTCGATGTTCCCTCCAAGCCATCCAAGCCATGTTGTGTAAGACTCTTGGCCCAAATCTCTTGAATGAGCCAATTTAAACCTTCCTTCATCCTTTTAGCTCGAGCCCTTGTACACAGGTCCTTCATTGATGCTCAAAGGATCCATAAGCTTGCTTTCTTGGTTTCTATCAAGATCAAGCTTAGAGCAAGAAATAAGTTAAAGGAGGTGAGTTTTATGCTTTTCATAAGTTATTCAAATGGGAGATTTTATGAGTTATGGATGTGTTACTTATTATTTGATGTTATATTGATATGGGTTTTTGTTAGTGCTTTGATTTGAGTTATATGGAACCCAAAAGAAACTTGATGGATGTGTTGTTATGTAGGTTTGATGAGCTAGGGTTTTGTAGTAAAACTCTAAAGATGAATGGATGATGATTGATATGAATTATGTTGTAGTTTAAGTGTTTGATGTATTGTCTCAATGAATTGTTAATTTAGTAGCTCAAAATTTGGTGAGACAAACTTGATGTGCGTGTGGGTGTGTGGTTCATGCCAAAGTAAGGGTGTGTGTAACCCTTCTATTTTGATGAGAATGAGCATGATTTTAGTGGCCATTAAGTGGTTGTTGTAATGTATTCAAGAAACGATCACTTAGATGACTTAAACAGTGAAAGAAGTAAGAATTGGGGTGTTGTGTATGTTTCACAGCAATAAGAGGATTATGTGATGTCATTGTGTTTTGATGTGTTTGAGCTTGAATTGATACTTATTTGATGTACAATAAACATTAGAAAATGCTAGAGTTACAAAAGAACAAGGTTAGTAACAATTAGCATTGTTATGGTTAGTTGAAGGGCAATCAAAGTTACTAAGTAAAGTCACCTATTTCATGTGTTCTTAAGCTATGTATGACCATATTTAGACATATGTAAGCCAAGGGAATCAAGAGATCAAATTAGATAATCAAAGTGTGTAAAATTGCTCATAAAAAGTGTTGAAAATAGGGGTATTTCATAGGTTTCATCTCTCTATAGTTAGAATTTTTCAAAATCGTTTTACGGGTGACCTAAATGAGAGATAGGGAGATGATTCAAGAAAAACGGAAGCAAAAAAGCCCACAGAACTGGCTATGAATAGTATTCGGTTAAAAGAGGTCCGAAAATTTTGACTTTTTGTTCTAGGTCTCCGAAAATTATACGGACTCCATGGGAATGTCCCTAGAGGTATATAAGTAAAACTTTTGCAAAGAAATTGAAATTTTGGAGTCTCGGTTAAGTAGAAAACCGCAAATCAGGTTTAAGTGTAAAAAGAGGCTCAATAAGAGATTTGAGTTAAAAGTTTTATTTTTGAGCTTTATATAATTAAATGTGGAGTAATTTTAAGTAATAGTATGTTATGTAGGCGACGAGGAGACTAGTGGATCAAGACAAGAAGATTAGAGCCATTTGAGCAAGCTTTATGTTTAAAGGGTGAAAGCGGATAGTATCAGAGGAAATTGGAGGAGAATCGTCATTAGTCGAAAGATGTTTCGTGAATAAAAAGCTAGTTATTAAAAGTGTTATTTTATTTAAAATTTATTTATTGTATATATGAATAAATGTATTTTATTTAATGTTCATATGAGTTTATTCATTATGTAATTATATGGTTTATTGAAGTTATATTGAGATTCTAGCATGTGAATTTTGAGTTGAGAATATATTTATACCGAGAACGTGTTAGAATCAAAGATTTTAGGCTTTCTGTCTTGAGAATGAGTTTATTTTAAAATACCCAAAAAAAATATTTTATTACGCCGATGGTTTACCTTAGTTCCAGTTGAGTACCCAACAGAATGCTTTATGCGTGCATGGTAGATGTAAGAGAGTCACTGACTGAGAATGGAGTCCAAACAACTCCTAAAAGAGAGAGAGTCAGTCGAGTCGAGTCATTCTCTGCACGTATAGGGTAGTATAATTTAGATCGATTGTATAGGGGTAGTGCATGCCCAGAGTTCATGCATCGGCGACTACATAAGGTAAATTCCTTAATTCCAAGTGGCAAGTGAGAGATTTATGCTACCACGATAGAAGTAGTTTCCTTGGGTTACCATTAATGCGAGAAATGAGAAAGTGTTAGCAAAAGATTTAGAACAAGCTTTAAAACAATTTTTGAATAAGTTTATATAAAGTATTTGAGAAAAATACTTTAGTTTTATTAAACTGTTTTTCTCATTGAGTTTTACTCACAGTTTGCTTTCAATATGTTTTCTTAAAAATTCTCCTTCAGGTGTAGGAGCAAGTCGTACAGGAGCGAGTTGTTCAGCAGACGGGGCTCAGACAAATGCATAGATTGATTGACGAACAACCTCTACTACATTGTATATTTCATATTTTTGTCATGTGCATATTTTATATCAAAGCATAGTATAAATTATAAATGTAAATACAAGTTTTTGGATGCGTATCTTTATAAATATGCTTTGATAAGAAAATTCTAGTTTTTCAATCGATTTTCTTGATTGTGGTTTTCCATGTTGGAATTGATTTTAGGATGAGGGCTGAAGGCCCCTGTTAGTTGAGATTGAGTGCTATAAAAGTGTTTTTAAATTGTATTTGAATTTGTAGGGTGACATAATTTAATAAACAGTCGACATGCTGTCGGATTTTCATTAGAAAAACGAAAAATTTTTACCCTTGCTACCTAGTAAAGGAGTGAGAAAATAAGTTTAAATTAAGTTTCGGTGCTCCGACGAGATTTCTTCGGGTCAAAATTAGGGTTCATTGAAGTTCTGTCGGGGTGCTACGAGGTTTTTCTTGGGTTCAGATGAGGGATTCAGGAAAGGTCTCGTCACGTTAGCCACCTACCGTTACCGTTGGAGGAGACATCATGTAGATCTGGTAGCAACGCTAGAAAGCCCTTAGGAATACTGTGATGCAATTGGCAGATGCGGTAAGGGCATTGGCATTGGTGTAGGTCTAAACAACACAAAGGAACGTAAAAATCCAACAATGACCAGTTGATGAAGCGCTGATGCAAAGAGAGGGCGCTGTTAGGGAGAGATTGTTGCCAAAGGATTCGGTCCTCTCCTCAAACTTGCACTTAAGTGGAGGTGGACAACAAGCTCATAAAGAGAAAATACCACCTTGCCTAGTAGGTCGGAGGATAAAGATGAGCCGCGATGGGGCTTTAGATGGAAGCTGACCATGAACATGATCGAGCTCAAGAGCGCGATGAGGAGTCTGTGCCACGTAGAGTTTCATAGCAGGTAGAGAGTTCACATGAGAGGCACGGGTCGCGAGATTGTTTTTTTGGTGATCAAGAAAGAAAAAGAAGCAGGCGATCTCCCTCAAGGAGAATTGACCCATAGGACCCGATGGTTGTAGAGCTATTATAGAGGCTCCATGATAGACCCTGATTCTAGTGTTCTCGAAAAATCCATTATGTTATTAGGATAATGGATAAGTGGTCCAGAAAGAGTACTAAGGATCAGTTTAGGATTTAATTATGTTTATGAGGCCTTGAGTATCATTTCGGAAAGAAATGAAAATTTTTGTTGAATAGTGTTCGGATCCTGGATGAATAGTAACTTCTGATGAAATGGATCTTGAAAATAAAAAATTTTCGGATTAGATAGTAAAGTTTAAAGAAACAAAAATGAATCGAAAAGAAGTTCAACCAAGCAGGTTTTGAACAATTCAAATATGAAGTACAAAAATGCTTTATTTAGAAAATAACGAATTTTAGTGATTTTAAATCCGTTCAAAATGATTTCAAAGCATGGAATTAAAAGGTAAGATGCCTAATTAGAATATTTCATGGTCAATTTAAGGATTGGACAACCATGGAATATTTTAGGAAAATATTTCTGTAAAACTGAATTTTATTATCATTAGAAATGTATATATTTCGGTATACAGTGTTAAAGAAACCTAGAGTTAATCAATTTCACCGTTACTAGAAATAATTTTTTTTGGTGCATGTTAGAGATATTAGAGCTAAATTGAATGATTATAAGGTCAATTAGGGAATTATACAAGTGAAGAATATTTTTAGAATTTTATTGGCTCGGAATTAGAATTAAATTTTAAAAAAAGAGTGAATTAGTAAATTTCAATTCACTAATACATGGATTTAGTATGAGATTTATATGGAATGAAATCCCTTTAGAAAGCACAATCCATTCCACTTTAAATAAGCCAATAAAATCATGTCAAACATAAAGTAAGAAATGATAAAAAAGTGGCATGAGATTTAACTCAAGTGATTATATCTAATTATGGTTAGTTTTAAGTCAATCCAATTGCATTTTTTTTTAACTAATGGCATCTTAGTAATTCTAAGTTAGTTAAAGGGCAATTTAGACTTTGTCAAAGGTTAGTATGTAAAGGGGAAGTGTATGAGAGCTTGAGAAGGGGATTCATTTGGGGAAAACTGTAACATACTATACCGATGTCTAGGTAATTTAATAAAAGTTGTTATTGATTAAGGAATAATAGAATTATTTATCCATTCAGATTCAGATGCGTAATTGAATTTTTATGAAATTCCCGGATGGGTCTGAGGATAACTTTTAATTTTGAAATCATAATAATTTAGACCAATTGGATCTGAATAATTATTCGAATTCTAATAAAGTTTTCGAATGTGAAAATGGATTATAATAAAATTTCCAGATGGACCGAGTCGATTTCGAATTGGAAAGCGAAAATCGAAAGCATGAAAGATTGTTCATGAGAGATTATGCATAGTGGGACACATGTCAAGAAATGAGAGAATGAGAGATTGCATGAGAGACAAGTGTCTCATTTGATGAATAATGTGAAGACAAATGTGTGGTGGATAAGTAAGTAGATGACAAGTGGCGTGAGATTATGAAAAATATATATATTCAAATGCAAAGCAATAAATGAAGAAAAACAAAAGATGACACATGGTCATCATCTTGGTTTAAAAAAAAAAGAAGAAAGCAAAAACCGAATCAAAGTGAGATAGAGAAAGAAGCTATAAGGGAAGTCAAATAAGAAGCTCGGTCACTTTGCCTTCGGAGTGCACAAACCTGAGACCAACACCAAGCAAAAATCAAAAGCAATTCATCCTCTTGGTCAAGCAAAGCTGTGAGCAAGTATTTTGAGAGAGAGGGGTTGTCTTTATCAAGCAAACCCGAGCTCTCCATCAAGCTTCAACCGAGAGCATCACCTAAGGAAGCTTCCATTCGGTTTTGAAAGGTGAGTTAATTTCATGATTTTTAGATAGTAAATGATAAGATTTGTGAAATTTATGCTTGGGTTTTAGGAATGGAAACCTCATTAGTGTGGAGGTTGTAATGTATGTGAAAATAGTGTGAAAATCAAAGGAAGAAATGGCATACAGGTGGACTTTGTGTTTGGTTGTGGATAAGATGTTAGTGTTGGATGAGCTTTGATTGTTTTGCCATGATGTTTAGTGATATTTGGATGTGATTCAAGTGTTTAAACATGATGGAAAATGAATATGAAAATGCATGTTGGATTCGGTTAGGAAGGAAGTGCGAGTCAATTGAATTTCGATCATAATGATATATATTTTTATTGTGCGATATATTTCAAAACGAAACATAGGGATTGTTTTTGTTTCGATCGTGAAAGGACTATTTTGTTGCACATTTGAGTTAAGTTACGCGAATGATTTTCTTGCATGTTACTATGTCGAATTGATGAGTTTTTAAAGTTAAAACGAAAAATTGAAAGCTAATGCGATTGCAGAATGTATGGGCTATTATAGAGTTGTTTTTATGAACTGTTATGGGCCGTTACGAGCTATTTTTATGGGCTGTCATGGATCGTTATTACGAGTTGTTTTATGGACTGTTTATGGGCTATTAAAGTGTTATGTCATTGGCTGTTATATATGCTATTTTTTAGGGCTATTAAGGTGCTGTAAAAACTGTTATCATCATGTATTATGGGCTGTTTTGATGTCAAAGCTGTCTTGAATAATTGCGTAAGCTGTTTTGACTATATAAGCTATTTCGAAGAGATTGCATGTACTGTTTTAATGACGAAGTTGGTTGTATGGATAACATGTGTTGTTTTAGCGTTAAATATTGGTTTGAATGAGCGTTACACGCTATCTTGATGTTGTGGACTGTTTTGAGTGTCATTTAAGGATAGTTTGCAACCGTTATATAGTATTTTATGTATTAGATTGAAATGCAAAAGCGATTACACTACGCAAATGCATTTATAGGATTAATTATGCGATTGAATTCGCTTGCAACGTTACCTAAAGAATTAACATTAAATGTATAGGTAACGCAAAGGCAAAATTGAATAACTTGATTTAGTAAAGTTTGAATAAGATTGTGTTGTGTAGGTGAGGAGCAGCCTAGCGGAGCACGTGAGACTCGTTGATGTGCCTAGCTCGCTTAGTTTGAGGTAAGTGTCCTATCACTTGCAACTATTCAAATTTCTATTTTAAATTACGAGTCATGTAATTTAATTACTTCTAAAATGATTTTAAATGATGAGTCGAAGTTTCACAAAACGATCCTAACATCAGATCTAGAAAAGAGTGTTCGAGACGAAGTTGTTTTGAAAAGATTTGACGTAAAGAATTGTAGTTTAAGCTTTTGAAAGAAAAATCGATTTTTGTGCTTAGTATACTTAATAGAAAAGAGTTTGAAAACCATGTATATACCCTCAGTTTATATGAGATTTAGCGCTACGTGACGATGCAGAAAATTCTGTTCGTAGTTGCTTGGCTTCCTAGAGTAACTAGTGTTACATTGCGATGCAGAAAATTTGGCATATAGTAATTTAGATTTACAATTTTGGCACTACGTTGCAATGCAGTAAATTCCACTCGTAGTCACCTAAAGTTACAATTCATATATAGCACTACAATTGTGATGCAGAAAATTTCGCATTGTAGTTGCTCAGATTTGAAATGGTTTCACACTACATTTACGAAGTAGTAAATTTTGCTCGTAGTGATCGAGATATCTAAATAGCTTCACATTTGATGTCAGTTAAAAAAATTGCCATGTGATGGTCAGAGTATATTAGGGGTATGTAATGTACTTTCAAAAAGAAAGGTTTTCAAAATCGAAAATTTTGATATCCAAATGAAGACCATGAATTTTGATGTAATTATGTTTTGATATCATTATTATATGTTAAACTAACATTTTTACCTATGTGCAGCTTGTATATTGTATTAGGTGCTCATACAGGTGATTTTGCATCCAGGAAACTCTCGTCAAAAATTTTAAGTGGGCGTCCTGTAAATGAATCATAAAAACACCAAACATATTTTTGATGTTATTGTAAATAACTTAATTAAATGGTTGCATGTTTAACATACGAGCATTCACAAACTTGTAAACCCCTATTATGATGTATATAAATAAATAAATATATTTGAACACTTGTACGTAATACATATGCATCATATGAGATTGATTAATTGAAGTTGCATTGTGAAATGTGATTGAAATGCATGGTTGCTAAATTGATTTGAGAAAATGTATGTTTGTGGCCAAAAGAAGTTGGGTGGTGATTCATATAGCTCGAAGTGTATTTTCTTTACATGTAAATTTTGGAAATATTAAAAATACAATCGTTATACTGTCAAATTTCTCTTAAAATTATTTTAATATGAATGCGAAAAATTTACACCAACCAAACTCTTTTCAAATAAATAAATTTCAATTTAAGGAAAGTAAAGTAAATGAGCAAGATTAAGGGTTCGCTTCGCGAATCTCTTCTACCCAGTTAGTGGGGTTACGAAAAGTTCGTTGGAATGTCCGATGAGACCCTCCCGATAAAAGTAAAGAGAGAGTCTAGTTCGGATCTTGCCAGTCCAACAGCTGGAGATGCGACCTAGGCCCCAAGGTCAAAGAGAACAGTATAAAGAGATGATCTCATTTACTGGGGAAATCAAGGTGGAGCCACTACCACTAAGGTTTGAACTCCCTAACATCCTACTCTATAACGAAGACAGTGATCCTTACGACCATTTGGATGCCTTCAACGTACAGATGGACCGACAGACATCCAACCCCTTAGTGAAGTGCCACGTGTTCCCAACCATAGTAGGGGATATTCCAAGATCTTGGCTGAGGAGTCTTCTAGCTCGCAATATTAATAGTTTGGAGGAATCCTAGAGAAGATTTGTCAACCAGTACCGGGCATTGAGAAGGCAGCTTGTACCACCTTGTCACCTCGCGATGATTTTTCAAAGGCATAATGAATCGTTGAAGGATTACATTACCAGATTCAGGAATGAGGTGAGCAATGTGGAGAATCCTTTAGATGAGAGTATCCTTACAGTAATTTTGACAGGACTTAGAAAAGATGAAAAGCTTTATGAGAGTATTTAGAAGTCTTCTGTGAGGATCTAGGCGAATTTTATGAACAAACTGCCAAAGAGATCAGATGAGAAGAAACCTTTGTGCCAAAGAAGCTTAGTGATCAGAGGGGCAAGGCAAGCGGTTCCAACCAAGGAAAAAAGAGAAATCATGATGGGAATAAAGATGGTAACCAGAAGAATTGCTCTAATAATTAGGTCGCGAAGTGGGCTAGAAATGACTCAGAAGAGATCAACCTCCACCTCGAAGCCGTTATGAGAATTACAGTGTTTGATCAAACAGGCAGGACAGAATTTTTGAGATGGTGAATAATAGGGAAGAATTTTGGGAAGCCAAGTCCCACAAACCTCCCTAATAAATTTTGGAATCCGAGGAAGTACTCTGACTATCACAATAAAACTGGGCATTTTACTTTAGATTGCAGGGAACTCAAGGATGTTGTAGAGGATTTGATTAGATGAGGTTGCTTGAGAGAGCATATGGTGGGACCTATAAATCAGCAAATCCAGCAACAACGTCCTTAATCAGTACAGTAGCATCCTCAACTAGCTCAGCAGCCAGCGCAACAACAGCCCCAGCAGACTGCTGAGCAGGATCACATGCTGATAGTGAGGACTATCTTCACAATACATGGTGGACCTCATATGTAAGAACCTATTCGTTAGTTTGGACTTTTTAGCAAGTGTAAATTAATTAGAGGATGAAATTGATAAATTTCACAAATATCATCCCCATAAGTAATATTATGATGTTAGTAGACATTGTAGAAATTAAATGAGCTTAATAATATGATAAAATTTAAAAAGGATGAAATGGTCATTTTTGCCAAAGATGCCTATATATATGCGAGTGTGTTGGTGTTAGTCATCTAACACTTAGAAAAATTTGATGAAAAATTGAGAAGGAGAGACTAGTGAGGGACGACAATAACAAGCTAAGGAGATCAAGTTGTTTTCAACTAATTTCAACCTCAAAATCAAAATTTTAAGAAGAATCAAGCAAGAATATCAAACCCTAGAGAAGATTTAGGTGAGTTTTCATGGTTTTAATAAGTTTGTTGTTAGTTGGATTTGTGTCATGGGTTGATGATTGAGTTAGTTTTGAAGTGTAATTTGATGGGGATTTTGATCCTAATCATGATTAGAATCCTCCATAAATTAAAAAAAGAGCTTGAGATTAGAGAAATTATGTAAGAAATGAAACCTAGGGCTTAGGTAGGAGAAACCTTAGAACTTGATTTAAGTTGGATTAATTGAATTGAGTGGTAGTTAATGTGTTTGATTAAATGCCTAAGAGAAGTGTTAAGTGAAAATCTTGAAAAATGAAAGAAATGGATTGGTGTATATATGTGTATAGGTCACGACCTTAATGGTGGGTATGTGATCTCATTGAGTTTTGAGGTAAAAGAACTTGAATTCATGCATGTTAGATGTTAGAAAATCATATGGAAATATTAAAATTGAAAAATGAAAAGAGATAGTTCAAATAGGTTTTTTAACTAATGAAGGGCATTGATGACTATCATGCAATGCCACTTCCTCTTTGCATTTTTATATCATGTGTGATCCTAATCAAACATATATGAGTCTAAAAACCCTAATGGAAAAAGAATTGAGTTGAAAATGTAGAAAGGGTAAGTTTTGACTTGAAAATGTAGTGAAAAATAAGAGTTTTGCTTAGGAACCTCCACCCGACGGTCGTTTCTTTTTAAATTCGCTTTATGGCTGACCTAAATGAGAGTTAGGGAAATGATTGGAGTGAAAATAGAATGAAGAAAACCTAGGGATTGTTCCCTAGATAGCATTCGGCTAAGGGGTATCTAAAAATGAGATTTTTGTATTTCGAGCTTTAGAAAATAATTTCGAGTATGTGAAGGTGGTTCTAGGTGATAATAAATAAGGTTCATGGAAAGAGATAGGAATTTGAAAGCTTCGATTAAGTTAGAACCTAGGTAAGAAGGCTGTAGTCTAAAGGGTTTTCAAATATGTTAGTTGCATTGAAAACTCTAATTGTAACTTTGAGTAGCTTATTTGAGCTTATTTTGAATAAGAATATGATGTGTAGGTGAAGCGCAAGCAAGTGCAGCGAGGGAAGCTCGTTGAGGTTATTTGGCAAAGCTTTGGGTTCATATGAGTGTACTAACTCACATTATGTATGTTTGTGTTGTAATATGTAATTTCATTGATTGTAGAAAAGTTTATGAATAATTCACATTTTACCAATTCTTTACTTGAGTAAGAAGATTTTTAAACGTGTTCCTGTTGACGTCTGGATTTAGCCGACTAGGTTCGTTTATGACCCAAACTATAGTTTTGGGTTGTTGTAGTATAGTAAGGAAAGCAAAAAACAAAGGAAAAGAGGTTGGGGAAGAAGAAAGAATACCAAAGATTTTTAAGTGGTTTGGCCTAAAAAGATGCTTACGTCCACTGTTCACTCTCTCACTATTTTGGCAGGGTAACGACACTTAAAAAAGTCTCCATTTTACAATGAAAATCCTCACCTACAATAATATATGATAAGACAATGTACAGTAAATCAAATTGTAATGATGAGTTTACATTTAATACGGCTGACAATGTCAGGTCTAATTCTGCTAAAGTATGGGTTTAGGTAGCTAACCCATGCGGGTTAGGTGAGATTTCCGTAATCCAAGCTATAATTTCTAACGAGATTGGCGTGTACGATACGCTTTGAGCTATAATCTGTCTGACAGCTCTGACTGTATTTGACTTGCGCTATGAGAGGTGTGACAGGAGCGAGCACCTTAGCAATAAGGATGTCCTGTTAGTCTGGTGAATGAGTGAGGTTCTATTGAACTGATTGTATTAGGGTCGCTGATAAAGGTGATAAACGAGCTATACAGTGACCTGGTGTATCAACAAACAATCAGTCTCATAGGCGAGCTAATAATCGTACATGTAGTATGAGCCAAGCAGATTGACGAGCACATGATCAATCAAACAAACGAGCTCATTCACGATTTGATGAACAAGCACATGGATAAACGGATTATCGAGCAGGTAAGCGAACTGATCAGCGAGCAGAGGAACGACATGATATACGAGCAGATCAACGATCAGAGGAACGACTTGATATACGAGTAGGTTGGCAAGTAGATTAACGAGCAGAGAGATAGACAAATTGCTTGGTTTGTTGGGTAGACAAATTGCTTGGTTTGTTGGGCCTTTAGGTCACTGGGCCTACTTTGGACTTTCTTGAGCCCAATTGGTTTGATCGTAAAAACACCTATAACACAAGCCCCCTAGCTTTTGGTGCATTTTACGGACCAGGAGCTACAAGCTTATATATAAGCTGCTTTAGCGGGAACAATTATTCCACTTTTCAAATTCTACTTTAACTCCAAGACATGTGGCGTTACCCTAAACAACGGTTACAGGTCATACCACGCGCCGTGTGTATTTAATGCACGTCTTTCAATTAATTGCGCATGATGACAAAATCCCGAGAATGGCACAGTATCGTCAAATATGAGGCGGTTATATAGCTGTCTTGATCCAACAGCTAGGGCTCCACCGGCTATAAAAGGACAGAGACTTTTCGTTTGCTTCTTCCCTATCATTTTCAAATTTAGACGTCTCATGGTTTTCCATTTTTCTCTGAGTTCTCCGTCGCTGTCCGCCGTTCTTCTTTCAGAGTCACCAACTTCCACCATATTCAAGGCGAGTCTTTTATTTGCATTGCTACCTCTTAGTTTATAAGCTTGATCGAGCTCTTGGTGACGTCTGCATAATAAAATAAAGGCCTTAAAAAAAAGAGGTTATTATAAGGTAACGAGTTGAAAATATGCTCACTAGGAGAAAGAGATAATGAAAAGTTTTTAAGATCGAAAAGAGACGAGCAGGATACGTAAAACCAGCAGGTCTTATAATCACCCACATTTGACCTATCGGTCGCCTTGGGTAAGAATACCTTATAGGGCGAATTGTGAGCTGCGGTATAATAAAATCCATCTCGCTTATCCGTTTTACTACTCATAGTGCCTTTAAAACTGAAGAGGTGGTGAATCATACTAAGGTTCGGAGGTGGAAGTCCGTTTTTTATGAAAATAGTGGCTAAGAGGTTAAATGAGCATAGGAGTTTGGGATGAGTTGAAAAGGAGCTAAAACAAGCTTATTTAAGAGGTCGATAAGGTAATCGGGGATTAGAAACCTAAAGTCGAGCTCTAAGTATTGACGACTAATCCCTACAATCCTTGGAGGAGGGTGAGCTGCATGGTCGTGAAAAGCCGGCACCATAACACGGCATCCTAACGGGAAATCAAAATCCTTAGCAATCAAGGCGAGCTCACTCGGGGTAACAGTGGATTTATGTTGAAAGAAGGGCTCGCGGTTGAAAGGATCATCGGGTCTTGCAAGGTCTAGTACGACTTCACCTCTTTGAGAAGTCGCATCTTGTGTGTCCCTGACTTACTGTACAGGAGCACACTCAGAATCCTCATCAGCATCCCCTATTCTGTGATTGCGATGCCTACGACTTGACATCTACAAAAGAAGTATAGGGATTAAGTCGCTAATAGCAGACCGAACCTAGAATACTAAGAATTTTCCCTGAATCTATTCTCCTAAGTATTAAGTTGTGCGCTTAAGGGAACTACTGAGAGCGAAGGGGCTTTAGGTGCGAGCCCGTCAGGCCTCTAAAACTATAGGGGCATAATGGTTAAACTTCTGACTTAACCCTACTTTTACAAACATTCCATAAGTTGAGTACCAAGTGACCATAAACAAGAAACAACATATATATATGCTTCCAGTATGATCAAACAGTTATCTTATTCGAGTTTTTTTTTTTAGTCATTCTCAAATAAGTAATATGAAGATCTGCAGGATACCTAAGCAAAAATAGAAACCAGAACCATAAAAACAAAAAAGCAACATATAAATCAAAATGAAAGCTGAAAAATCGAAAACGAATATGGAAACTCACCTTGACTACAGTAAATTTCAGTGATTTTAGAAGAGAAATGCTAAATGGCGACGTCAGATGAAAGAGAGAAAATTGGAAAACCAAAAGGCGTCTGGATTTGAAAATGACAAGTGAGAAAAGAAGATAGAGCGGCTCCACCTTTATATAATTGTCGAACCCCAACCATTAGATCTAAAAGTTATGTAACCGTCTACGATCTGACGGTACAGCGCGATTTATAGGATTTTGTCATTATGTGTAGTCAGTTGAGAAATGTGTGCATTAAATGCGCACAGTGCAAGGTGAACAGACTGTGCAGTTGTCTGGAAAGCTGCCATATGTCAAGAGAAAAGATAGGAATTTGAAAAGGCGACATGGCAGATTTCAACAAATCAGTATTTGCTAGCAGGCTTCAGCTCTCAATCTTCAAATCGCACTAAGAGTTGGGGGGCTGATGTTATGGGTATTTTCGCGACTTAGATAAATGAGTCGTTAAAAGCCTAAGGGATGGGTCCAATGACCAGAAGCCTCTTGAGCCCGATACTCAGGTCGTTGTATAGAGCATGTTGTTTCATTCATCAGCTTGTGCTTTGAGACTCTCCCTCAGCTTATTGGGTGACATATCAGCTCGTTAGATTATCCTTCTAACACGTGTAAGCTCACCATGATTAATTCAGTTGACCTTCTAGAAGCTTGTAGCAGTCTAATTTGAGAAGATATCAACTTTCTTATTTTGAAGTAAATCTAATCTCGAGATTCTCGAAATTAGTTGCTGATTTGGTGGAGACTGTTTTGGTATCACAGTTAATGTAAAATATTTCTTTCCAGTTTGAATGTAATTCAAATTGTATCACTCCTTACTATAAATAAGGTGCAAATTTATTGTAAAATAGATTGAGAAAATATATATTGTTATTCTGCTAAAATTGAGGGGGATAGTTTTGGACATAGGTCTTGTTATAGCCGAATCGCATAAAAACTTGTGTGCGTTGTTCTTTCTCTTTGTCTCTTTCTTCACTTTTGTTGTGTTTTTTTGGTTATTGACAGATATTGGACTTCAAGAATCTAGTCGACCAAATTTTTACGTTGACACAATTGTTATACATTTATTATTAATTTTATTTTTGAATTTTTATTTTAAATAAATTAATAAAAATATCTTCCAATGAAATCTCTTTTTCTTTTTTATGAGGAAGATGAGATTAAATTAAAGAAAATATTAATATATTATATTTTAAAATAAAAATGAAGCTTGAACTTCTATTATCAAGAAAAGTATATAATGAAATCCCACATGCAACAACGGAGTTGTTCGTAGAAAAGGGGGAAAATCGGTTATGTCTGCACAATGGTTTGATAGAGGACCATTTTGCAATTACAAGTAAAAGGGAGGGTATAATGGTCAATTAAAGGCGAAACGCAAGACCTACTGGTGGTAGCGGTGAGTCACAGCACAAAAAGGAACAACCAGTGAATGATTAGGTAGCTCGCCCGAGCCAACTCAAACAAGGAATAAAAACTCAGCGAGTGAACTCACTACTCACTACTCACTACTCACTACTCACTCTATCGGATTGGGTTATTGTTGTTGTTGTAGTAGTTGTCGCTTAGTCGGCCAAAAACTCATCCATCAAAACACACTCCACCCCCACCCCCCGCCCCCCAATCAATCCCTCTCTCTCTCTAAATGTCTCCTCCTCCCTAGAGAGAGAAACCTCTGATTTTCCGGGAAAAAGTAGAATCCAACTTTCCCGCTATCCAAACGCCGGTCACCAAAACCCCTCCGGAAGAAAACCATGTCCAACATCATGTTCCAAACGTGTCCAGTGGCAACGACCATTCCTCGGAGCCAGCCGATGTTGCTGGGGAGGCTGCTCTGGAGGAAGAACATGACGGTGACGTGTTCGTCGTCGTCGGTTGTGGACGGCGGCGTGGTGGTGTTGGAGAGGTGCTTCAAGGCGCCCAGCGCTTTGCCGTCCGGTTCGACTGCAGAGTACGGTCCTGTTATGAAGGGGCAGTACGGTGCGTTCGGTGCGGTCACTTTGGAGAAAGGAAAGCTGGACATGACGCAGCAGCAATCTGAGTCTACTCCCGAGGTTCTTTCTCCTTACCTACCTTTGTTTGTTTATTTCTTTTGGTTTTATCAGTTCACATTGTTGATTGTGTCAAATTGAAGTTAGGGTTATTACATACACCATATGATATCTAGTGACAAAACTTTTCTGTTTGGAAAATCATCTTTTTAATTGTTACAATCTTTCAATTGTGTCATTGTCATTAAATAAATTGATCAGGGGCTAACCATCAGCAAGATTAGCGTACCTATGAGTTCTTAGTAAGAATGGTTGGGTCTTGGGGTTTACTCCCTCGTGGCCTAAGGTTCAAACCCTCATGGGTACTGACATGACTAGATGTTATAATTTACTGCTTCCCAAAGATTGTATGGTTCAGCGGGAGCTCCAGTTTCAAACTGGAATTCGCGTGGTTTTGGGGGATTTTTGGATTATCCAAAAAAAAAAAAAAAGTTAGCAAGATTAGCATGCTTCCAGAGGTGTTGGGATCTGAGGTTCTTTGTATTTTGCCAGAGGTGGAGAGGAAAAGGCTAGATTTTTGAAATACATGTATTTATGTTTGAAATATATATATCATGAGTATCGAAAACTTGATTGTTTCTCTCGTCCCCGATGCACAATATCAAGTGATTATGTGTAGTTTTTTATGCCATCCTAAATATTGTATGCCGTCCTTTTAAGAAACAAAAAACAGTTTATAAGATAGTCCATTACACTCTGTGCTGAAAAGTTATGTAGAATCTCCGTCGGTTAACAATGAATTTTCCTCTTCTTATCCAAATAGAAATAAAAGGGGAATTAAGTCTCTCTTATTGTCAATATGTTGTACAAAGGAAGTTGACTCGGTGGTTCTTGGTATAACCAAGAATACTTCCACTTAAAGTTAGTTAATTTCCGGTCTAGGTAAAAGCTGTGTCATATGTTTTGCCTCGGCCCACCTAGAAGATTTAGTAAGCCTTGAAGTTGTAACCGCTTTAGCACACTATGAACTCTACCATACTATTAAACTTTCAACTTCTCCCTATTGATAATTGTTTTGAAGAAATATGTCCATAATCTCTTTCCTAGAAGGGGGTATCAATCTTGGGTTGCCGTTTGGTTTTTGAGTTAAAGTTCCACTAGGCTTATATCATTTAGACCGCTCTATATGAAATTCTTCTGAAGTTATATCAAATGCTTAGCCTCAAAATAATATTATGAAATTGACTTTGAAATTTATGGAAGCTAGAAACCTCATAGTAAACGTTGTAGCGTGTTGGTATGACTTCTCTATTGACCATTAGCTTTTTTATTATCAAAAGCTCTTTTGCAAACTTTTCTGGCTGTTTGGTACTAATTCAAGGTAAGTTTTTTTAACTTTAAAAGAAGATATATTATCTCTACATGGAAAAGCTCTTTTAAGCGCTTTTTTGTAAGAAACTACTTTTTGTAATATTTTAGATATTTAATCTTTTACGTAAGAAAAATTATTTTATTCCTTTTATGTAATTCATCACAATCAAAGCACTTCTATAGACATATTGCCAAACAATCTACTAATCTAAGTACTTTTTCAATTGAAACCAAACAACATAGTTTTTTTGTTAAAGAAACTCTACCTTGAAGAAGCTTTACCAGTGAACGTTCTACTTGCGAGAGCTCTATTTGAAAAGCCATCCCAAAGAATTCGAACAGATCCTAACCTCCTCTGCTTCCTCCATCAGCTCATTGCATTTCTAAGTGAGCTACAAAAGAAATTTTGCACATCTGCCCGGTAAGAGCCCGGTTGTTGTGTAGCTCCAAACATAAACATTTAAAGGCCAATATTATAGTTGGAATTGCTACAAGTTTATCTACATGCTCATCGTTCCAGAGCTGCTTCATTTATTTGCCAAAATAAGTTTTTCCAACACAGTTTCAGAAAGAAGGCAAGACATAAGTCAAAAGCCTAACTGATACTTGTCTGCTCCCAGTATATAATTAGCATGGCTGGCCTGAATTAGGAGTGTAACAATATCTTATGACCATTCGAACTACCATCGGGCGTAGTTGACAATCTTATGAAGCCTATGGTTGAAGGTTTTTGATACCAGAGTGAACAGTATTGGAGACTTTGAACCTCTTCACATAAATTCCATGGTTGTATTGGAGCTATGGCTTAGTATCTTTTCATTCAAAATGGTGGAATACTATATTTTGAAGAATGAGGATTTAATCTTTCTTCTAGTAAGTGATGAGGAATGGTGATTCAGTCTTTCTTCTAGTAAGCTATTGCTGTATTTCATGAAAGCAGTAAGGTATGCTGATATTCTATATTGTTCTTATTGGTTGCTATGATATGTTTGCATGCTTATGTTGCCTATTTTTATGTTTAAAACTTTATATATATATATATATATATATATATATATATATATATCATAGGAATAATCTGCTTGATAGGATCTTACCGTCCCGATGTTCAAAATCTGTTATATGAGTATCTCAAGTGAATCTCTTATATTCTTGAATCTTAATTGTTCACTTTTTAGTTGGGTGCTGATAATGGTCTTAGGGTGGGTTTGCTTTTATTAACATATAGACCTAATGTGTTTATGATCAATTATGTAATTCTGATTACTAGCTCCACTATTCTGAAATTTGCTCAAGGTGGTTAATTTATTGGAAAATACAGCTTGCAGTTGGGGGAGGTGGTGGCGATATTGGAAAGAAAATCAACCATGGTGGCGGTGATGGAGGTGATGATGACGGTGATGATGATGACTACTTTGATGATTTTGATGATGGTGATGAGGGAGATGAAGGTGGTCTTTTCAGGAGAAGGAAATTTCTTGAAGAGGTTGGGCTTGTATATGCCATATAGGAACATTTACATCTGTTAATCAAATAAATATTTTCTTCTGTTCTAATCCACTTATACTTTAAGGTCCACACATGGTAACAATTTGTGTTCGTTCTGCCAGCTTTTTGATCGAAAATTTGTAGATGCTGTGTTGAATGAGTGGCAACGGACAATGATGGATTTACCTGCTGGGTTACGACAAGCTTATGAAATGGTAAAGTATCTCATCATTTATTTTTGTCTGTGGATCATTATGGCTGGGGATTGACTCAAATATTGCCTTCAGGGATTAGTCAGCTCAGCTCAAATGGTAAAATTCCTTGCAATTAATGCCAGACCAACCACTACAAGATTTATTTCACGATCACTTCCTCAAGGATTGTCGAGGGCATTCATTGGCAGGTAATTTTAATCAAGTGTCTCTATGATTAATTGGACTTGTGTTACAAGTTATCAATTTATCATTTTAATTGTTTAGCTTGTGAATTGCTATATGATTTATATCCTGAACATTTTTGCAAATTTTCTGCTTCAATTTTTTTTTTCCTTAATTCCAGGCAAGTTGCTGACAAGTAGGATCAAATAATAGTAATCTAGGCTTTTTTAAAAGCAGTATTGGGACTGTACATTGTAGTTTGTAACTTTTTAAAACTAAATTCTTATTTTTCATTTCTTTTTGACAAAGCTTGGAAATAAATGGATTTTTGTTGTATAAAGATGATAAAGAGGTAAGTCAAGTTGTTGATTAAATGTCTTGTGAATCTAAAATTTGATATAGTTCTCCATGCAGTCCCTGTGCTTTAAGAGTAGTCTTATTGTTAATGAAAAATTAACAATGGCATGAATGTTGTCATCTGGAATTATGATCCTACTTTTGTTTCTAATTATGCCATTTTCCTATAATCCAGGAGTCACAATTTATTAATGCATTTAGGAGATTGCCTGAAATGTCTGCTGTAATTTTGACCGTGTCTAATGTTACAATTCATCTGTCATCAAAATAATAGTTTAAATCCATTGTAATTTCAGTTTCCTGTCATTATTTTCTCACTGAATGAGCTTTTAAAAAATCTGGAATTTTTTGTCAGAACACAATTGTTTAGGAAAAAAAAAAAAAAAAACTGAAACATTAAAGGTTAGTTGTAATAAATATAGAAGAATACGTGTAGGTATATGGAATTTTCTTTTCCAGTGAGTGATCAGTTACTGGTAATTTGGCTCTGGCGTCAGATTTCTTAAAAATGCTGTTAAAAAACATATCTGAAAATTCAAAAGATTTTTTGTAACGTGCTTGTAGGTATATATGCTTTCCAGTGTCTAATGCTTAGTTAATTTACTGTGTTATTATTATGCTGTCAGATTTCTTAATTAGTATATTCTGTTTCTACAGGATGATTGCAGATCCGTCCTTTTTATATAAGCTTCTTTTGGAGCAGATTGCCACATTTGGTTCCTCTGTTTGGTGGGAGGTGAAGAATCGAGGGGATAGGTGGTTTTTCATTTAATATTTTTTCTAGGAAAAGAAGAATACATCTACCTTGTGTTTATAATTATATTAAACTAGTAAAAATTTTATTTTCTGTAATTGCAGGATAAAGCAGGAATGGGATCTTGCCCTCATTAATGTGCTTACTGTAACGGCATGCAATGCTTTTGTTGTTTGGTCACTTGCTCCTTGTCGGTCCTATGGAAATACATTCCGGTTTGACTTGCAAAATACATTGCAGAAGCTCCCAAATAATATATTTGAAAGGAGTTATCCACTAAGAGAATTTGACTTGCAAAAAAGAATCCACTCTCTTTTCTACAAGGCTGCTGAGTTGTGTCTGGTGGGATTAACTGCTGGAGCAGTGCAAGGTACTTTATCAAACTTTTTGGGCAGTAAAAGGAAGGAAAGGTAAGCAATGTTTGAGAACAACATTTTACTCTTTTAATTCATTTGTTTATTGCTCTTGTTAAGAAGGCAAGTTAGAAGATTGATCCTCACATGGGTTAAGCAGTTTGATTTGTAAGTTTGGGTATTCTTTGTCTTGTCTGACAGGTTATCTGTGACAGTTCCAACTGTAAGTACCAATGCACTTGGTTATGGTGCTTTCCTCGGGCTTTATGCAAACTTGAGATATCAGCTATCATGTGGATTTGATAGAGCAGTGAGTAGCCACTTTGACGTCATCGGAGTAGCACTGTTCTTAAGTACAGCTTTGAGGTCTCTTTCTCTCTCATTCCCCTTATTTGTCTTTAGTGATCAATCTATGTCTTTATAGACATTTGTGATAATTATATTAAAAACCTAATGTCTTTACGTTGAATTATTGTATTATGTTTAATTATGTTTGGGGAAGAATTTACTTTTTTCTGTTGAGTTAAGAAGGACTTTGTATTGAACTGTGTAGATCTAAACTGCGCAGCTAAATTAAACATCTCTAGAATATTTTAACCATTGTAGTAGTGGAATTCATTATTTATTGTTAGATTTTCTTTTGGGTGGTTACAGTTATGTACTATTTTTAAATGTTACAAAATCCAGTAGTCTGGCTCTCTTGCAATCTTCACATCAAACAAGTGCGTAGTGGAATCAGTCCCATCTTCAAGAAGCCTTTGATAAATCCATTTTATGAGCCTCTAGTGTAACAAGCAATGATTGTAGTTTAAAATCTTCTCTATTGGTTACTTGTACGGGATTTTGTTTGATGTTCAACTAGTCATGTGGGTTCTATACAGGATTTTGAATGTCCAAGTGGGAGAGAGATCAAGGCTTGCCTGGCTAGGAGTGGAAGCCGATCCACTGGTGCAGTCAGATGATCTTTTGAAGGCTTACAACCGGCCAGTGGAGGATGTTGCTAGGTCATCTTCATCGCAATGGTTTATATCGAAGAATGCAGTTGTTTCTGGGCTTGGCCTCCTCGGCATCAAACAAGGGAACGTAGAATCAGCTGTCAACGGGGATGCAGCACAAGCTCCAAAAGCACGAAGAAAGAAGATAGTGCGGAAAAAAGTAAGCGCAAGTTCAGCATAGTTGGTAGAATTGTTGAATATATCTTCTTCCAATTTTGTTGCTTGACAAGGACGGAGACAACACGCAAGTCATCTTCTTGACAATGAGAATTAAAAATAGGTAGGAGGTGGGTGTTTGATTGAGTCCTGGCAAGTGCCTCCAAGTAGAGGTATTAACAGGTTGGTTTTCAGTGTAATGACTATAAGTTGGAAGATAATTTTTGCGGAAAAGTTGCCAAGTTCTTTCAGTCGTTTTGTTTTGATGTCAAAATGCTTAATCTGTGGCAATGTATATTGTCATTTTTGAATTTATTTTAATGAATACTAGGAGTTCAGCTATTCATATACTGTCGTATGTTAAGGATATAAATAATCATATATTATAGTATGATTTGAATGACATGCCACATTGGACCTGGTTTCACTAGGTGAAGCCAACAGAAACAGGTGATTTTAGGGACCGTGTGTGTGTGTTTTTTGTTTTTTGTTTTTTGTTTTTTTTTTTTTGCGGTTATGGTTTAATGATGTTGAATTGTTTGTATTCCACCGTAGCTTTGAAAGATTTTCATAGGCTTTTATAAATTTAAAAAATTTGGTTATATTTAATTATTATTTTTAAAGACTATAAAAATCATGAGAGTTGTATTTAATATGGAATTTTATAAACTTTAAAAATGTATCTAAAAAATTATGAGTTATTCATGACTTTTAAAGAGAATAACTGTTTGGGGGTATTTAAAATGTTCTTGACTTTAGTGGAGTTTTCTATACGATAAACTTTTGTTGACTTTTGAGTAATAGGTATAAATAAATACCCAATTTTGTCGATCATCTTCCATGCTTTCCAAAAACTTAATAAGACTTTCAATTTTCCATCAAGAAGGAACTTTAGTTTCTTTGATTTTTTTTGTTTTTTTGTTTTTTTTTGTTTCCATTGATTTATGTATTATAATCAAATGATATACTCAATTAAGGTGATTTTTTGTGATAAAATTATGGTTTATGCTATGGTTTGTATTAAACGGTAGCAAGGGTTTGTATTCAATTGTAGTTTGTATTAAACAATATATTCAATATTTTCGTTTCTATTAAACGACAGTTAGGGTTTATGCTAGGGTTTGTATGTTTAGACTACCAAATATAAGTGGTAATTAACAAATATTAGATGAAATTACTTATTAATTGCACGGTCTATTGTTTATTGAAGAAATTGAGATGGTCAACCTACTCCATGATTGGTACTATTAGCTTCCTTCGAATCAAAATTTTCCTTAATTATTTGTTGCAACTTTACCTGCAAAACAAATAAAACTTTTGTTAAGATGGTTTCAGAGTCTTCGAAAACACCCACTGATGCTTTCTCTCTCATATAGCAGCTACTAACACCATCAAGATCAAGGTAATGATAACCGTTGTGCATCCAACAGTTGGGATGTTTGCATAGGAGAAGTGAAACGATGTCTCATACAAGTATACGTTGTGTTAGTTACAAGCTGGGAAGGCAAGTAGCTAAGAAGGTTGATATTGTTCAATGATTAATAAACAAAGGGCGTTTGATGTTGTCGCTGAGAAGGTATAATGACCATAGATAGATGAGATTCTTGTGGAGAAGGTTGTGGGGATGGACTCCATGTTTGATGAAATTTGAAAATGTGTTGAAGATCACGGAGTAGGGATTATTGAGTTATATGGGATGGGAGGTGTGGGCAAGACCACACTCCTAAAGAAACTTAACAATGAGTTTCTAAAAACAAGTCATAACTTTGATGTTGTGATTTGGGTTGTGGTGCTCAAAGAAGTGAAGTTAGGGAAAATTTAGGATACTCTTTGAAATAAATTACAAATTCCGGATGATTTTTAGATTAATAAAAACAAGAAAGAGAGGGCTGTTGAAATTTTGAAGAGTTTGCGCAACAAAAGATTTGTGTTATTCCTGGATGATCTATGGGACCGATTAGACCTATCAAGGGTAGGAGTCTCTTTCTCGAAAAATCAAAATGAGTTTAAAATAGTATTTACAACTCGATTAGTAGAAGTGTGTGGTTAAATGGAAGCTAATAGGAGATTTAAGTAGACTGGTTTGCCAAAAGAAGCTACCCTGAGTTTATTTCGACAAAAAGTGGGTGAAGATGTACTAAATCCCCATCATGAGATATCAAAGCTTGCTGAAATTGTAGCTAAAAAGAGCAATGGTTTGTCGCTTGCTCTCCTTACCATTAGACATGCCATGGCTAGTAGGACAAAACTTGAAGATTGGAGGTATGCTATTAAACTACTAAAAAGTTATCCATCCCAATTTTCTGAAATGGGAAAATATGTTTTTTCCACTCTAAGATTTAGTTATGATAGCTTGAGTGATGATACACTCAAGACTTATTTTTTATATTGTTCCATTTTTCCTGAAGATCATAACATTAAATATAAAGAACTTGTCGATCTTTGGATTGGAGAGGGATTCTTCAATGATTTTGATAATGTGTATGAGGCACAAGAAAGAGGAAGATATGTTCTTGAAACTTTGAAACTTGCTTGTTTTTTGGAGGAAAGGTATGATGAAAGGACAAGTTATGAAAAAGATGATTATGAAAGGACTCAACCTAGATTTCTACTAATGAATCTAATGACCCTGCAGGGCACCCCACGAAATCCTTCTGAAGTCCAATTAATAGGGCTTAAAAGAATATCGTAGAGTGAAGCCATAACTATTTAACTATTTCTATATAAGTCATACTTATTAAAATCGCAGTTTTCTTTGTGTCAAAAGTTACACATAGGGTGGTAAAAATAGTATCATGAAACATTATTTGAAACATGCATTCATTTATAAAAATGCTACAATATCTGTTCATAAAGTTGAAAACATGCAAATATAGAATTTAAATTTAAATTTCAAACTTTACAAAATATTGAGTTGCATTGTTGGTCGGGACCCACTTGGTCTGCTCGGGGCGTTCTGGTACCAAGCTCTCCTACACTTGCACCTGGAGTGGTTTTTGAGAATAAGAACATAATAAGCTATAAACGCCCAGTAAGTGCAGATGAGTTTATTTAAGTATTACCTTCCAAAAATGTTTTTGCAAAATATTTTTGTTTAAAATTGTTTTTATTTTAAAAGTCTGAGTTTTTATAAAACTTTTATAAAATTCAAAAGCTTGTTTTAAAATGTTTAATATAGCTAAAAATATTTTCTTTCTAAAATATGTTTTAAATGGTATGCTGACTTTTCTACAAATTTCTAATGGCCACCTAAGAAAGTTAAAACCACAAAGGCGGTCGGACCAACTTCGCTTGGTTGGGGGGTGGGGGTTTGTCATATGGCGTAAAGGCTAGCATCGCTCATCGTGATAAAACTACAAAGACATCTTGTATATACATGTGATAGAACTATCATCGCTTACTGGACGTCAAAAAATACTCCAGATATGTAGAGGGCGTCAGACTTGACAGACTCGATCCAACCAACCCTCCCCATACTATGCCATACACCATGGAGTATACCGACCAGGTCTAAAGTTAGAAGGTCACGCTATAAATATTTGGGTCATCCACTAGATTTAAAAAACCTTTTCTTTTTCTATAACTAAAAAATGTTACTTTATCATGCGATAAAAATAACTACTATATAATGCACACCATATAAATAAATATGTCATTTATATCCCAAGCTAGAATATAAAACAAATTAAATGAAAAGAATATTTTAGCTAATAAACTAGAGGTATTTAAAATAATTTTACACTCACTACTTGCTTCACAACTTACTTGAATCACTTCAGTTTCTGCTCCCACGACCTCTTCTTAGCTTGCTATCCTACACTTAGTCATAGAAGAAATCATAGTTTAGCTCGCAGATCGCTAGCTATTAAATCAACTCTATTACTTTCTACTTCACTCGAGCTCGCAAATTAGCTTCATGGATTTGATAAACAGAGTCTTCAAACCGTATCTGGATAAGTTTATGATAGTTTTCATTGATGACTTTTTGGTGTATTCAGGCAATCGTGAGGAGTATGTTGAACACCTCAGAATCATATTACAGACCCTAAGGGGGCACCGGCCATATGCAAAGTTCAGTAAATGTCAATTTTGGTTGGATCAAGTTGCTTTCCTGGGTCATGTAATCTCAGCAAAAGGACTAAGTGTGGATCCTCAGAAAATAAAGACAATTACAAACTGGAGACCGTCTATAAATGTTATCGTAGTTCGAAGCTTTTCCAGGTTAGCGGGCTATTTCAGGAAGTTTATAGAGGGGTTTTCTAAAATAGCAGCTTCATTGACTAGATTGACCCGAAAAGAAGAGAAGTTCGAATGGTCAGATGCCTACTAACAGAGTTTCGATAAGCTGAAGAGAAGATTAACTTCTGCTCCACTGTTGCCGTTACCAACGGGGGAAGATGGTTTTACGATCTACAGTGATGCCTCAAGATAAGGTTTAGGATGTGTTCTGATGCAGAATGACAGAGTTATAGCATATACTTCTAGATAGCTAAAGAAGCACAAATAGAACTATTCTACCCATGATTTAGAGCTCGCAGTAGTGGTGTTCGCACTGACAATATGGAGGCATTACTTGTATGACATCCTTTATTGAATCTTTATAGATCATAAGAGTCTACAGTATCTGTTTACTTAGAAAGAGCTAAACATGAGACAGAGAAGGTGGTTACAGTTGATAAAGGATTATGATCGCACGATATAATACCACCCCGAAAAGGCCAATGTGGTGGCAAATGCACTAAACAGAAAACCTACGAGTTCTCTATCATATCTAAAGATAGTATATCTTCCATTTTTGGTGGAACTGAGGTCTTTAAGAGTCAAGTTCTAGGTAGCAGACTTAGGGGCGCTACTAGCTACTTTTCAAGTTTGCCCATTTTAGTATATCAGATAAGGGAGAAGTAGAAATAGAATCCCCAATTGGTAAAACTGAGGAAAGAAATTAAAGAGGGACAGTGATACAAACCTGCCTAACTCCTCCTCAAAAGCTAGCTTGCAAGGGGAGGATTGCAAACTCATATGTATATAACACCTAAGAACACTCTCGTTAACCGATAAGGGACTCATAATTCCCGACCCCTTTCAGAGAACCTTCGTACATGGCCCACCGACTAGACGAGATGTGGCTCTGATACTATATGATACGGACCTGCTTAACTCCTCTTCAAAAGCTAGCTTGCAAGGGGAGGATTGCAAACCCATATATATAACACCTAAGAACACCCTCGCTAATCGATGTGGGACTCATCAGATAGAAAACAGATTTCTCGATCGGGGAAGATGGTACAATAATGATGCGTCAATGTTTATGCATATCGGATGTAGAAGATCTGAAGAAGAAAATAATGGAAGAAGCTCATTTTTTAGCATACGTCATGCATCCGGGTAGCATGAAAATGTACCATACCCTGAAAGAACATTACTGGTGGAAAGGGGTGAAGAAAGAAATCACAGATTTTGTATCCCAATGCTTCACCTGTCAGCATGTAAAGGCAGAACATCAACAGCCGGCAGAATCATTGTAACCCCTCCTTATCCCTGAATGGAAATGGGAGAAGGTTACGATGGATCTTATGGTAGGGCTTCCGTGCAGTCAAATGGGGCATGATATGATATGGGTGATAGTTGACAGATTGATGAAGTCCGCCCATTTTCTGCCAATCAAGAGTGACTACCTTTTAAGCAAGTTGGCGTAGCTCTACATAGATGAGATAGTCAGACTCTATGGTACACTGATTTCTATTGTGTCAGATCGTGATCCTAGATTCCCCTCAAAGTTTTGGCCTAATTTATAGAAGACTTTGGGTACTTGGTTGAACTTTAGTACCCCTTTTCATCCTCAACCAGATGGATAATCAGAGAGGACTATTCAGACACTCAAAGATATGCTCAAGGCATGCGTTTTGGAATTCAAAGGAAGCTAGGATACGCACCTACCATTGATGGAGTTCGCATACAATAACAATTACCAGGCCAGCATAGGTATGGCCCCATATAAAGCTCTCTACGGAAGAAAATGCAAAACTCCAATATGTTGGTATGAGGTAAGTGAGAAGAAGTTGATAAATCCCAAGACTGTCCAGATCAGATCACTATAGACAAGATTAAAGTTATCAGGGACAAGCTCAAGATAGCAAGCGACAGATAGAAGAGTTATATGGATAACCTCTATAAGGACATTGAGTTCAAAGTTGGTGATAAAGTGTTCCTCAAAATATCTCCTCAAAATAACCTCTGTAGCTACTTAGGAGCATGAAAATCAAATGCGTCAGAAGTACCCTCCTCTCTTTCAATAGATAAAGAATTATAAAATTTTGATGACGGAATTTTTATTTGGGGCGGGGGGGTGGGAATTGTGATGCCCCTTATTCAAATTCTCTACAGTAGATTAGAGATATATAAACGATGTTAATAACATGTACATAAATGTCTTTGTTTAAAAATATTTGCATGATGGATTGCATAAATTTGAAAGATTTAAATGAAAGATGTGTTTTATAATGAAAATAATTATTGGAAATGCATTGTAAACCTATGGTATACCTGATAGATCTTACAGTTATTCTCTTGTTAAAGTTGAATATCCGAAACGTGCAGTGGTAGTGTTAGGGGTGTCTATCACTAGCAGTGGGAGGAAACTCCCAGGGGGAATTATGTTGTGTCAGTGGTTCACTTCAGTGCGTCACCCAATACACGTGTAGGGTATATTATTAGGTAGCTTCTACCCGAGCGAGGAAAAATACTGCTCCGTAGCGAAGGAAAAATTTCGCTACGTAATACCAAATAGATGGTCTAAACGAGGGAAAATTTCGGGAATACCGGAGCAAGGTAAAATTTCGCTCCATGCCTAGGATACCATGTGATACAGGCCATTAGTGGGTGGCTTTTTTTATTCAGAAATCTTCAGAAAGTGATATCACCACTATTTACATTTTCTAGCAAAACATAGAAACCATGCATCATTTTGTTTTATTATTTAGCTTTATCATGAAATTGACTTATAATTATAAAAATTGTTTATCTATGCAACTAATTGAATTATGATTTCAGAGAAAAAAATCGTTTTAAACAGTGAAACGATTATGAATTTATAAAATGTTTTAAAGTTAAAGGGAGGTTCATTTTGTAAAACTAAACTTTAAACGAAAAATAATGACACTCACTAGGCTTGTGTAGCTCTCTGTTATTTTATGTTTTATAAACAAAACTTCCCCAGGGACAGACGTAAGAGCAAGTACATTAGCAGCAGGGACTCCAATCCAGGATTAGACAAATTTAGTTGGGGTTGTAGCTATGATTGTATAAATGATTTTTGGATTTTCTTGGAAATTTGTATATGAAGAATTGTGTAACTTTTCTCTGATTTGAAATTATGTAATTAAACATATGCATGACTTGTGAATGTATTTCACTTTATTTATGAAACTTGATGGCATGTTTATAGTTGCTGGTGAATTAATATATTGAGGGCTTAAGGCTCGGTAGTTTGGGGAAGAATGGGTGATTTTAAAAGTGTATAAAATTCTTTAAAACTTGTAGGGTGACTATTTCGGGAAAACAATCGTTATACTGTCCAAATTTTTATTATATCTATTTTATGATCATACGATTAAAGGTAAAAGTAAAATTTTCAAAGTGAGGGAATGCGACCTAGCTTCACAGAGCCTTTCAGTCGGATTTGAACTCGGTTGAAGGGCTACCGTGGAGTTACCAGTGGATCACCGTCTGTACAGAAAGGAATGTGCAAAAAGAGGATTTGACACGACCCAAACCAGATCTCCTCTAGGTTAGTATCTAGTAGGCATTGCTTGACACTCCAACGGACCTCTCTTAAGCCCTATGGGTGGCTGAAAGAAATTCGCGGAGTGAATCTTGAAAACTTGCCCGTATGCTTTGTTTCGGAACTGTTTTGATTTTTATTATTTTGGAACTAGTTAGGTTGATTCATTTAATTTCAAATTTTCTTTCCCTTTAAAGTCATAAAAGTGGTTATTTTATTTTCAAAATCTAAAACTGTTTTAATGAAAATCCGATAACATAACTACTGCAATTATAAGGTTCCCAAAGTTTCCTGCAAATGAAAAATACACTTCCAACAATCTCAATCACAACCCAACTTCTATTTTTCACAAATACGCTTTTCCAGAATCACTTCCTCATTTATATAAGAAAACCGCAAGTGATGATCATATATATATTTTTTTCATATCATAAGAAATTTTATGAATTATTTACAACACAAAATATTGTAATACAAGTCTATACAAATATGATGCATGCAAGCATTTAGTTTACGTTTAACAAAATATAATACAAACTATGAATTTCTTCTTCGAGTGTATGCCCATCTAATTTTATGAAGTAGTTCTTTTGCTTTGTTAACCTGCGTTGGTACCTGAAAAAGATTTATACAATACAACACAAACGAATGTAATCTCAAAACAATAAAATGATTTAATAATCGTTAAACAAAAAATTAGAACTTGTTTTCATTTTCATAGATTTCAACACAAATTTTCAATTGACCCCAACCGTGATGCTACTGAGACTCCTCGGCATATACGTGCGGAATTCTCTGCATTGCAAATCGTAGTGCGAGATAATCTATGATCTTTGCGACTACGTGCGAAATTTGCTACATTGCAAGCGTAGCGCAAGGTACTATATCAAATCTTGGCTACTACATTGCGGAATTTTCTACATCGCAATTTGTAGCGCAAGATACTATATATACTCTAGGCAACTACACCACGGGGTTTTCTGCATCGTAATGTGTAACGCAAGGAAATCTATATATCTGAGGATATATAAATGGCCTTTGAAAACTCTTTTCTACTAAGTGCATTAAACACCAAATAACTTTTCTTTCAAAAACTTTATGCTAGAGCTTGGAAGCTCAATTCACATGAAAACTATTTTATTTCGAAATTTTTTTGAAACACATATAATAACCTTCTCTACCAAATAAGAATTTATATGAAACCATTCATTCATAAACTTTTCAATGATAAAAAAAAATTACAATACGAAATACAAACACTTATTTCATAGTGTGAGTTAGTATACTCACCTCGAGTCCAAGCTTGCCGAAGAACTCTAATAAGCGTCCCTCGCTCCACTTGCTTATGCTTCATCTACATACCATATTCTCATTCAAAATTTGCTACAAATAACTTACTTAAAGCTATGTATAGAGCTTTCAAGGCAACTAGTATATTACAATATCCTTTTGATTACAACTTTCTCAACTTAGTTCTAACTTAACTGAAGCTTTAAAATTCCGATTTCTTTCCACGAATCTCACTTATTATCATCCAGGAACACTCCTATATACTCGAAATAATTTTCTAAAGCTCGAAACAAAAATTCCCCATTTAAGAACCTCCTTGGCCGAATGCATGCTAGGAGTCAACCCCTGATTTTTCTTCATTCCATTTTCGCTCCATTCATCTCTCTATCTCTTATTTAGGTCAATAGTAAAATGAATTTGAAAAGAAATGGCTATCGAGTGGAGGTTCCTAACCAAAAATCCCTATTTTTTATTACTTTTTCATGTCAAAACTTACCCTTTTTACATTCTAAACTTAATTCTTTTGCCGTTAGGGTTTTCAGACTCTCACATGCATTATTAGAATCGTACATGACATAAAAATGTAAAGAGGAAGTGGCATTGCATGTTGATCATCAATGCCATTTATCTAGCTTAACAACACATTTACCCTGTCTCATTTCTTTTTTTCAATTCTAGCATCTCTATATGATTTTCTAGCATTTAACATGCATGAATTCAAGCGGCTCAATGGAATCACACAACCATTCTAGTGGCCATGACTTACACTTTCACAGACCACACAATTGCTTCTATCATTTTCTATGATTTCTACTAAATTCCTCTCTTAGACATTCCATCAAACATTTTAACTATAACTCAATTCACTTCCAACAAGTTTCAACCATTCTCTAGGATTTTCTCCATAAACTCAAACTCTAATTCTTTGCATAGTGTCTATCAATTCAAGTTCTTTTTTTTTTTTTTAGTTTGTTAGGGTTCTAGGTTGATTCACATCAAAAACTACCACAATAAATCAACATACATACATCCCAACCAACATCAAACTTCAGAAGACTCATGATAACTTACCTTAAAATTCAATAGGGTTTGGTCTTCTTGCTTGGTTCTACTCAAAATTTGGATTTAGAGGTTGAGATTTGTTGAAAACAACTTGTTCTTTCTTCCTCCCCTTGATGTCGTCCCTCTCTCTCACTCTCTTATTTTGTTTTCAAATTTTTTTCTAAGTGTTGGAAGCCAACACTAACACACTCACACATATATATATAGCTTTTAATTGGTAACAATGACCATAATGCTCCTATTGACTTTATTTCACTATTAGCTTCCACTTGTATTAAGTGTTAGATGACTAACACACACACACACACACACACACACACACATACATGTATATATATATAACTAAGTGTTAGATAACTAACACCTATAAATATATAGCTCATATTTGGAAAAAGACCATTTTGCAATTCTTTTGAATTTATCTTACTATTAGGTTCAAACAACTTCTACAATGTCTATTAACATTTTATTATCACTTATAAAGATGATATTTATGAAATTTAACATTTTCATCTTATAATTTATCTATTAATACTAGGAAATCCAAAATTATAGAAAGGGGCTTACAGGATCTATCATTAATACCATAACCAATCATCTGTCTTGTGAGGATGTCCTTATATACACAAAATTCAAGCCAAAAAATGACAATACAGATGTTTCTCAAATCATCTGTAATGATTTGAGAAACTAACAAAAGATTATAGTCTAAGGATTGAACAACTAAAATAGAATCCAAATTCAAAGTATCGGTTAGGGTTAAGCATCTTTCCTTAATAACTGGGGTTGTGTTACCATTGGTTGTGGAAACAATTTTTTATGAGAGAGGTCTAAGGGTTGAGATCTATCTAGTATAAAAAGTTTTATGATCTGTAGCACTAAAATCAATTATCTATGATAGGACCCGAACCAGACCTTTTTTAGGCTCTTATCTGGAGGATCTTATCGGGCACTTCAACGGATTTCCTGAACCCGACTCGTCGGATTGAAGAAATTCGAGAAGCGAACCCCTAACTTTCTTAGCCAGTTTACTCGTTTAACTTAAAATTTTGGTTTTCTTTTTCTTAAAATAGTCGGGTTGGTGCAAATTTTTCGCGTTTTTTTAAAACGAAATTTTTTCAAAATTTTGACAGCATAACAGCTGTAAATTAAACATTTCCAAAATTTACCTATAAAGAAAATACACTTTGACTATATCACATCACCTCCCAACTTCTTATAACCACAAATATACATTTTCTCATATCGTTCATATCTTTTTCGCGTGCAAATCACATTCATCAAAACATATATATATATCATGTGCATCATGTGATATGTGTATCTCAAGTGTGAATGTACAACTATATATACATATCAAAATATGAGTTTACAATCCGTTAAGTGTTCATATATAACACACGATTATCTTGTTAAACTATATACAATTGTGTTAACATATATTGAGCATTCCTATGGTTCGTTTATTCGTGCCCCACCTATAAATAAGACGTCGTCCTCTCAGCCACAAAATCACCTATAATAACACCGGATAGAATAAACAAACTACATAATAAAATAATTCGTTAGTTCTTTACATGATAATACAATAATTATAAGTCCATAATAATGCATAACTTAAAAGGACATCAAATTGTTGATTTTGAAATCTCTTTTCTTTTAAAAAGGACCATATATGTACCCTAATATACTTAACCATCACGTGACGATTTTTCTACTAATGTCAACATGAAGTTATTATAGTATCTCGACCACTACGTGCGGAGTTTACTATATCGCAAGGTAAAATGATCTCAACTATGGGCATCTACAACGCGAAATTTTCTACATCGTGTATTGTAGTGCAACTTCTCATTATCACTCACAACTAGGTACGAAATTTTTTACATCATACCCTATTGCAAGTAACTATAAATCTCGACAACTACAAGCGAAATTTTTTACATCATCGCGTAGTGCCAAAGCTCTGATTAGAGGTATACACATGATTTTTAACTCAAACTTTACTTTAAACGTTTTGAAAATAACTTTTGTCTTCGAATCTTATCTCTTGATTTGAGACCTAACTTTTTACTCAATATCAAATGTACCCAACTTATAATTTGAAAAATCATTTTGTACTATTTTTAAACAAAATACATTACGATATAAATGAAAGTCGAAATAAAGTAAGTGAAGTATACTTACCTAAATCCGAGTAATAGCAACTCGATCGTCTCAATGAGCCTCTTGTGTCTTGCTTGCCTGCTCGCCACCTACATGTCAATTTCTAATTATACTTTATTCAATGTACATAACTTAAAACGTAATAATAGAATTTTTAATATAAATCAATCCATCGAAAACCCGTTACACTATAATTTTTTCTAGTCGATTTTAACTCGTTCGAGACTCTCTAATTCCGATTTCTTCATAAAATTTTTACTTTTAGACCTCTAGAATCATCCCCATATGGTTCATTTGGTCTCCGGAGATTTAAAATAAAAAGTCAACTTTTTAATTAACACATTGACCAAAAAACACATATTTAGAACTGGCGCTCGTTTCGTGTCCGTTTCTTTTTCTAACATCTCCTTATCTCATAACTAAGTCACTCGTAAAGTTTCGTAGAAAAATTCTGTCGTTTACTATATCAAATCTAGGAAAAACGCCCTGTTTTGGGCACTTTTCGATACACTTTTTGCATCGAACGAGTGACAATGGTTTTTCTTTGGTATCTAAGCTCCTTTTACCTAATTATGATCAACTAAAGTCATTCCATGCAATAAAAATTACATTTATATAGTTATTTCACTTATCGACTCTCTAACGACACTATTTTGAGCATAACTTGTGCAATTTTTATTGGAATCGATCCGTTCTAAAACCTATGATTTTCTATGACTCCTAGGCATCATTTAAGGTTTAGAACATCCCCATATAGGTTAGAACAAGTCAGGTCTTTCTAAGTCCCTTTATCAGTTCGGGATTTTTCAAATTACTTCTATATCTTCCTTTTTCAACTCTATGCTTTCTTTTTTCTAATTTTAACTTTTTTTAAAGACTTTCTTGACATCAAATATGCATAATTTAAAGCTTAAAATGATGAAAATACAATGGGATCATACACCCCTTCATTGACCATGACACACACTAAGCACTCACATGTCATTCTATTCAATTTTTCATGCTATATTTCTTTCAATCATTTCATCAACCAAGTTCTCTACAACTCATTTTGATTAAATCATACTTAAATCTCTATTTAGGGTTTCTCTCATATAAATCCTAACTATGACTTCATGCTCTCTAACTTATCGTCTAAGTGTCCATAACACATATCCATCACTAAAACATAAATCTACATCAAAATCCCACCAATAATTCCATAATAAACAACTCAATCCATCAACATATTAACACATATAACTACCATCAAAGTTGAGAAAGATGATATTTCACCTTAGTTCTTGCTTAGGATTGGTGTCTTGGCTTGGAATCAACTTGAAAAAGATGGATTAGAAACTTGAAATGGGATAAAAAGTCACTTATCCTTCTCCCCTTTAATTGTCGACCAACACATTTTCTTTTGCTCTATTACTCTCGGTTTTGCTTCTTGCTTCATATGCAAAATATTCTAAATGTTGAATAGATATATATATATATGGTCAACTTTTATAAAATCACCATCATGTCCCATTTTTGTTGATTGCTGACCACTTTTCTTTTGTTTCATCTTACTTTGTTGATTTTTCTTCTTTGTTTGACCGATCAAGTGATGTGTTTTTTAAGTGGTCATCACTTATATCATGATTGCTAACTTAATAGGACTAAAATGCCATTTTCTTGTATCTTATGTAATCTTTTCTATAAAGGGACAAGTTTGACAATTCATAAATTTAAAATACTAATTAGTAAGTAATGCATGACAACTAATATCTAATAATCCATATTTAACTTTTAATTTGTCATTCATTTATTATTGCAACTTTAATGACATGGATTTTGACTTTTCTTCAAGTCCATTCCATGTAATACTCACACCAAAATCATAAATTGATTTGGTTTGAATTTCCTATTCACTTTGTATTCGTATCGGGGTCAGCCAAACGACATCCGACTTGCGATATGGAAATATAATCAACCTCAAATAATACTATTGGAGGCCTATGATTCGACCGTAACTCAATTCGAAGATTTCTAATACTGTAAAATAATAAATCTGAGTGAGAGCTTACAATTTATGCACTATCAATGAGAAGTGCAGAAATACTTAAAAAACTTACAACCATTTTCCATAGCAGCTACTAATGCAGAGGTCTCCTTAGCAACATCATCTATGTTTTTATTTCGATGCAGTCTAGGTTTTCTTGAAATCCTTCTTCTGTTGATCGCGATTATGATCCCACCATTATAGATATCTTACCTATTCAAAGTAACGACTCTTGCTATGGCTAGTTGTATTGTAATGAGTACATTTGAATGTTGACTTATCAACACTAGAGATCACCATAGGATGGTTATTCTTGGATCGGTCTTCCCAATTTCGAGTGCATTGCTATCGAGCTATCGTGGTTGAGCTGTTAGGATTATCAGATTCCCCTTTCAAAGTAGCATGACATGTTACTTCTTGTTGAACCAAAGCATAACATCCATCCAAATCGGGAGTTGGATATTTGCATAAAATCTCTCCTCGAACTTGTTCGAAGTCACCATCCAATCCAGTAAGAAATATGTGTAGTCGTAGTCGTTCGATGGATTTTTTTATATGCTATAATGTCATCAAGACCTTTACTCATTACCTTATCTCAATGATCTAATTCATGAAAAATTTCAATCAACTCTATGTAATAAGGGTGGATATGAAAACATTAAACTGACTTGAACTACCTGACCTGAACCTATCCGTGGGTGTTTCGTTTCGTTTCCATGTTCAAAATAAGGGTGTTTGGATCCTATGTAATGAAAACACCATATTTCGTAGATCAATTTGGTACTGGATACCCCAAACCAACCTGATCCATGAAATAGGGGTACATGCGTAATTTCACATGCCCTATATAAAAAACCCCAAAACAGAAAAAGATAAACTAGACATTTTCTTCTTTTCGTTGCATAACAGCCACCCATTCATTGCTCTTCTCTCGTTTGTCATCTTTAACCCCTTCTTCATTCTTCTTCTTCTTTTCATGTAGCCATGAACCACCAACCTGACCTAACTAACCATTTTTTTCTTCTTCATCTATCATCTCATCCTCGTCACTATTACTGTCACTATTATGAATTGAGTGTTTCTTATTGTCGTTTGCTATTTTATTTACTGTTTGGGGTAAGTTTTTTTTTTTTTTTTTTTTTTTTTTTTTTTTTTGAGTTTGCCATGAATCGTGCTTGATTTAAGTTTCAATTTTTTTTTTCCTTTCATTTGTTGTTTCATTCATTTGTCGTGAATCATACTGGGTTTGTACAGGATCTTCGTTTTTGATAATTGAGTGGTACTCATGACTATTATTTGTTTTTGTTTTTAAATTTTATAGGGTGTTAATGTTTTTCTCTTTTTATGGATTTTCGGATGAATTTGAGAAATGAGAGTAGATGAATATGTGGAGTTTGAATGGTGGGGAACTTGAGTGGAGAAGATGACCGCCTCTTTATTTGGTTTAGAATGGTGGAGTTTGAATGTTTTGCTTTTTTTTTAAAATCTTTTTTGACACACAGGAGGACATCACCTTTGTGTTTGATTTTGCAATATATATAGATATATATTTTTTAATTTTTAGATGGTGTAAAGAAGAAAATCTCGTCTTAAAAACAGGCCTAAACTTGGGCCCAAAATCATCGAACCATTATAAATTTGATATAATTGAAGAAGAAGATATAATTTCATCCATATTAATCTTATTGATGTAAATATAAGAAATTAATCATTAGTCATCCAACTTCGATCATCGATGATATATGTTGCCAGCGTCGGAAGACAACAACACTATTGTATTATAATTGAGAGGTAAGAATTTACTAGGTGATCCTCTGATCGATGGACTTAATAGCCTATCACGACACATCATCCAAGCCAAAAAAATAAAAAGTCCCTTCAAAATTTGAATTGGTCACACAAAATACCCATATGGAGAGCGCCAAATTATATAAATTAAATAAACTACTGATCCTTTTCTATAGTATCTATTCAATTCCTGGATTTTTATTGGTATTGCCTACTCCAGTCGGACAGTTTATCGATTACTAGTTTGCTACAATATTCTCTGATTTCTCTCACACAACTCTATATATAGCCTAGCGCTTAAACTCTTTTTGACAAGAACTAGTAACTTAAAAACTCAATAACATGAGCTAATAAAAAGAGAATTATTACCTTGGTCATTAATGTCATGAACTCATGATTACCCTTTGACTCATGGCTTGCTGACTCATGCATGTGCTCATAGTGGCCCTGTTCTTGGTCTTGGTCATCAATGTGATGATCGCTCCTTGGTCTTGAGTCATGGATGTATAGGTCATCATCCTAGTCTCGCATAGAGCTCTCAGCAATGTCATCATCGATAGGCCCACTAATTTTTAATTGGTCTTTAACCCTTTTAAGTCTTTTATCCATATTGTCTAGCAACCTTTTCTGTGTCTGCTACATCGCGATAATATGTGTCAACAATGTCATTATTTTATCGATATTTGTCTGAAGCTCTTGCATATAAATAAATCAATAAATATATATATTGACAGGACTAGAACCAGACCTTCTCTAGACTCTTGTTTGGAGGATCCTGCCGAGCACTTCAATGGACTTTTTGAACCTGACTCGTCGGATTGGAGAAATTCGAGAAACGAACCCCTAGAATACTTTGTCATTTACTCGTAATAACTTTTAAAAACATTGTTTTCTTTTTTAAATAGTTAGGATTAGTGTAAGTTTTTCACGTTTTTTTAAAACGAAATTTATAAAATTTTGACAGCAGAATAGCTGTAAATTGAACATTTCCAAAATTTACCTGTAAAGAAAACATACTTCGACTCTATCACATCACCTCCCAACTTCTTATAACCACAAATATACATTTGCTCATATCATTCATATATTTTTCGCGTGCAAATCACATTCATCAAAACATATATATATATCTTGTGCATCATATGGTATGTGTATCTCAAATGTGAATGTACAATTATATATACATATCAAAATATGGGTTTATAATCTATTAAGTGTTCATATATCAACAAGTGTTCATCTATCAACACACAATTATCTTGTTAATCTATATACAATCGTGTTAACATATATTGAGTATTCCTATTGTTCGTTTATTCGTGCCCCACCTATAAGTAAGACGTCGACCTTTTCGCCACAAACCACCTAAACAACACTTGATGAAATGAGGAAGCTATACAACAAAATTAAAGATTAGTTCATCACATATTTATAATACAAAATAACGGTCCATAAAATGCTATAATTATATCGATACATGAAATTTTCAGTTTTCAAAACCATTTCTTCTAAGAAGACCATGTGTATATCTAGAGTACTATAAGTATCACGTGACGATTTTCAACTGACGCCAATGTGAGGCCACTATGGTATCTCAACCACTACGTGCGGGATTTACTACATCACGACGTAAGGTGAAATAATCTCACTCTAGTCAACCACAATGCGAAATTCTTTACATCGCGATTGTAGTGCTAATAAACTATACTCTATGCAACTACATGTAGAATTTTCTATATCGCATATTGTAGTGCAATTTCTCACTATCACTTACAACTAGGTATGAAATTTTCTACATCGTACCCTATTGCAAGTAACTATAAATCTCGACAACTACGAGTGAAATTTTCTACGTCGCCACGTAGTGCCAAATATTCTGATTCTACGGTATACACATGGTTCTTAATTCAAACTTTGCAGCAAACTTTTAAAAACAACTTTTGCCTTCAAATATCATTTCTTGATTCAAGACAATAATGTTTAATTAAAATCCAACTTATATTTGGAAACCCATTTTAGCAGGTTATTGAATACTAACAAACTACAATATAAATTGAAATCAAAATAACGTAAGCGAAGTACACTTACCTCAATCCGCGTAATATCAACTAGATCGTCTCAACAAGACTCTCGTGCCTCGCTTGTCTGCTCGTCACCTACACATTAATTTCTTATTTACTCAAATACATAACATAAAACGTAACAATAGAGTTTTCAATCTAAATCAACATATTGAAAACCCATTACACTATAATTTGCCCTACTCGATTTTAACTTAACTAAAACTCTCTAATTCCGATTTCTTTATAAAATTCTTACTTTTAGACCCTTAGGATCATCCCCATAAGGTTCGTTTGGTCTTTGGAGGCTTAAAACAAAAAGTCAACTTTTTAATTAATCCATTTGATCGAAAAAAACAGTTTAACAACCAGCCATCATTTCGTGTCCATTCTTTTTTCTAGCATCCCCTTATCGCATAACTAAGTCACCCGTAAAGTTTCATCGAAAAATTCTATCGTTTGCTATGTCAAATCTAGGAAAAACACCCTATTTTGGGCATTTTTCGTTGTACTTTTTCACATCGAACGAGTGACGATGGTTTTTCTTTCGTATCAAGCTTCTTTTACCTAATTATGATCAACTAAATTCATTCCATGCAATAAAAATTATATTTACATAGTTATTTCACTTATCGACTCTCTAACGGCATTATTTTGAGCATAATTACGCAATTTTTATCGGAATCGATCTGTTCCAAAACCTATGGTTTCCTATGACTCCTAAGCATCATTTAAGGTTTAGAACAACCCTATATATGTCAGACTTGCACAGGTTGTCTTTATCCCATGGTTGAGCTCGAAATTTTCAAATTACCCAACATTAGCTCTTTGACAGCTCTATCATTTTTAGATGCTTTGCAAACCTTATTCACGCTTAAATTTGAGTTCAAAGTCATCTAAACTCAGAGGTTATCTACTGTCCTTCATGTCCTTAACACACACACAAACACTATTTTTTCATTTTAACACTCACAATTTTTGTCAAGTACCTAGAGTGCATGAAAACTACTTTTGTTTCTACTGTTATTAAGCTTATGGCAGCACTTTTTGTACAACCCCAACCTACCATTTTCATACCACAACATGTCATTTAAATCTCTATATCATCTAGTTAGGGTTCTACACTTGTTTTAAAAAATACAACTTTCCTCGAAACATATCAGAAACTAACCACTTCAACATATCCATAAAATTTCCAACTAGCATACAATCTCTACTAACTTAAAACTTAAGGAAATTCATGAGATCTTACCAATTTTTTTACTTAGGATATGAGGTTCTAGCTTGAACCAAGAAGAAAATTGGATTTAAGGTTTGAAAGGAGATGAAAATAGCTTGCTCTTCCTCTCCCAAAGCTGTCGTCCCTCACTCTCCACTCTCTCAATCTATTTGGCTTCTATTTTTCTTCTAAGTGTTAGTAACTATGACTAACACACTCTTATATATATTGTCGAGCACTTCCTTTTAGTTTTGTTTCTTTGTTTGACCGAACAAATGATTGTTTTTAAGTGGTAATCCCTTATATTTATTGCTACTTTATTGGACTAAAATGTCCTTTATTCCAACACAAAATGACAATTAAATCATCTCATTGACTTGTATCCAAACAAAAGGGCACTTTGATCACTCATGAAATAAAACTAATCATTTAGTAATTAGTGCATGACAACTAATTTATATAATTTCATATTTAGTTTTAGATTTGTCATTTATTTATTGGATAAGTTTCAATGACATGGATTTTGACTTTTATTCAAGTCTATTCCATATAATACTCACACCAAAATCATAAATTAATTTTCTATTTCACCCTTAATGCATTTAATTGCCATTTACTAACATCTTGATGACATTTATAAGGACGACATTGAAGAATTTTAATCTTTTCATCATTTTGTCTAGTTTTTAACACTAGGATATCTAGAATTGAGGAAATCTAGAGTTTTTAACATTAGTATATGAGGTTGAGAGGGTCTAGGTGACTAACTGCTCTCCAGTCATACATCATATGCACATTTTGTCCTCGGCTCCCTCTCTTCATCCTCCTTTTCCTCCTCCTAATTCAACTCCCTCTCACCTGCTATTTGCTCGTCATCAGCAACATTACCCTCAACCTCAGCATCACTTTCAACATTATCATCATCTTGACCCCCTTCGCTACAATATTTCCACACTTTCTCTCCAACCAAGTGCCGAGGGTTGAAAGACCTCTAATAATTTGTCTCTCTCTCATCGTCGATGGCCACAAGAATTCTCCTCGATTTAATACACTATAATTAATATATTACACCCAAAGGTTAGGGTAGACACTTACAAAGTGAGCTCATTCCTCCAATTTCCTGCATCCTTTCTAATCCTCTTATTGTAATAACAATTCCTAAACCATGGCAAATCAGGATCATCTACTATTTCATTCTTTACCTTGTCGTCCATGTACGAGCACATTTTAAGAAGCCACCATTATAATGTATATTAAACGAAAAAAAAAACATATCATTACAATATAAATAAAAAAAAATCTATATATATACAAACTAAATAATTTTCATGAATAATAACGAGCATATAGTAAGTATTGTATTTGGAACAGCCAAACGAACCCATACAAGTTAATTGTCCATCCTTTTATAAGCCATATTTTAGTAATCATATGTCGGAGATGGTTGAGAAGTATACTATATGACATTGTACCCCAAAGGAATGCATTCCACATTTTTACGTCCTTTATCATGACTCACAATGCCTTATATACCCCTTGGCACTCATCTAGACCGTAAAATAGTTGAAAAGCTATGATTAAATTAGCCAACTTGAAGGTGTCATCGCCATCTAAATTTGATCATGACTTGATCATAAGGACCATAGTTTTCATTGACAGTG
Source organism: Dimocarpus longan (assembly GCA_022984855.1). Taxonomy (NCBI): domain Eukaryota; kingdom Viridiplantae; phylum Streptophyta; class Magnoliopsida; order Sapindales; family Sapindaceae; genus Dimocarpus; species Dimocarpus longan. The sequence goes on along the minus strand of CM041020.1, from coordinate 427,578 downwards.
GAATTTCTTTTAAAAGTCACTATAGAAGACTATTATTGTTATTTTGTCGTGCCTTAATGGTATTTACGTTGATATGCTTGAATTACAGCCCTATTACTAACAAGAACTCCTACTTTCTAAGCCTATATGGTTGCCCTCCAATTTCAAACCACATCTCATCAGGGCTAGCACAACGAATTTCCAACTCTTGAGCAAGAATAGTTACAATCAAGAGGCAAATCAACAACTGATTGTGGGATATCTCCATAAAATATCTAAATGGGGTCACGTCTAAGAACTATTTGAGGAGTTTTCTTGTATCAAGAGCTACTTTTAGACTAGTAATCTCTTTGAAGCGACAGTATGTACTTAATGACATATTTACGATAATAACTTGTGTCCTCAATTAATAATTGACCTACATCTATACGAAACAAATAAAAACAGTTAGAATAAAATTAATTTAATTGAATATTTACTTTAATAAAATTTAATTAATATTTTGTCCTATTTTCAATAATTTATAAATCTAATTTTAATTAAAAAAAATTAAATTAACATATTATAATTACATTAAATCAAATTCAAAATTTAATTAATCGATTCTTCTTATTTTTATTTTATTTGAATTTATTTTAATCATGTTTGTTTAATATTTTTACTTTAATTATTAGAATAACAGATTAAATTTAATTAATTTCTAACTTAATTAAAGTAAAAATTTAATTAACTTATTTTCTAAACTAATATTAATTAATTTAATAAAAAAATTCCAAACCATCGAATTTTGAGTGTATGGAATCGTGTTTTGTGGCTAAATAAAACATGGTTTTTGGAAAAGACTATGTTTTACGAGTTCGACCATAAAACATGGTCTTTTCCAAAACCATGTTTTGAGGCTGCCTAAAACACAATTTTTAGAAAAGTTTGTGTTTTATGGGTGCAGCCACAAAACACGATTTTTTCCAAAAACTGTGTTTTGTGTAGCCACAAAATATGGTTTTAGTGGAAGACCAGGTTTATGAATGTAGCCATAACATACAGACTTTTCTAAAAATAATGCTTTAGTTAGCCTCAAAACATGATTTTTGGAAAGACTGTGTTTTATGGCTAGACCTATAAAACATAGTCTTTTTCAAAAACCGTGTTTTATGTAGCCATAAAACATGGTTTTGGTTAAAGCTCATGGTTATGGGTGTAGCCATAAAACCCGATTTTTTTAACAAATCATATTTTACACAGCCACAAAACTGGATTTTAGAAAAGACCGTGTTTTATGGTTGATCCTATAAACCCTATCTTCCACCAAAACCGTGTTTTTTTTTTGCTGCACAAAATATAGTTTTTTCGTTCTACAACCCATAAACCCGGTCCTAACAGTTCATTTTCCTCGACAACATACATCACCAAAGCCTCCATTCTCATGCCCAATCTAACCAAACATACTAAGATAAACCAACATCCACAACATAAAAAAAACGAAATCAAAACTCTAAATTTCACAATAAAAACTCAAACAATTAAATGGAGTGTTTCGTTGCATACCTTCGACAGTGGAGGCGGTGAAGAAGCTCGCCAGCAATCTAAGAAGGTCGGCAAAGGTTTGAAATGGTATGACAAGGCTGGTGATGAACGGTTGGGTGCGCGGGGTCTCGAATCAGAAACCAGGTCTTGAGAGCTTGATGAAAATGGTGGAAATTTGATTTGGGTGAGTGGTCGTGTTTTCAGTCTCCATATATTTGAGGCAGTTTTGTGATTTTGCATTGAGCTTTTGTTTTAAATTTTATAAAATAAGTGTATATGGGTCAACTTTCACTTAGGGATAAAATGGGATTCTATGCAATTAGTTTGATTAAGAGGTTATAAAGGAATTTTTAAAAATATTTGGCTATAAATGAATTTTCAGTTTTTATAATGGTTATTTTTGGTGTTTTCCACTTATTAAATCTATTTGTTTGTAAGTTGTAATAGTATCTTGGGCCATAGTAGCTATCCATTATCTTCTACTAAAATAGTTAGTTGTATCATTTTTTATGCACTCCAACCACTCCCTATATGATTACATATTTTATAAAAGTTTAACCACGCTGACTAATAAAGAAAACAAAAGAGTCATAACCAAATTCTCTGTCCGATTATTTTAATATTTAATTTAAAATAAAGTAATTTAAAAATGGTAACTAAAATCTTTCTTCTATTATTTTAGTATTAATGTTTAGCTAAAATTCTCTTTTCTATTATTTTAGTATTAATGTTTGACTAAAATAGAGTGACTTAATTAAAACTTGCAAGCTAAAATAAGTCTTTTTTTTTCATTTTAATTTTAGTTAAAATTAGCTAAAATTTAGGGAGTGGTTGGAGATGTTCTAATAGCTATGCATGTAACGAATCAGCCCGCCTTAAAGCTAGCCTTGCGTTGTTGTAGCCTGGACTGCTGGCTAATCTGGCTAGTGGTGTGCCCAACTACGAGCTACGATCTGTCCAACCTTGTGCTATGATCTGCCCAGCCTCGAGCTGTGACCTACCTTGACAGGTCTTGTCCCCTCCCCATGCGGTTTTCTTCGCCTTTTATACCCCTTCAAACCTATGATCTAGGGGCTAAATACATAGGGAATGCAGGGTATATACCATTTGAGCTAGTTCATGAGTTCGAGCGGGTGTGGGAGGCAAAGAAAACCTAATAAGAGAAGGGACAGTACCTATCAGGGTAGGTCATAGCTCGAGGCTATGCAGATCGCAGTGCGAGGTTGGGCAGATCGCAGCTCGTAGTTGGGTAGGCCATTGGCCGAATCAGCTAGCAGTCCGGGCTACAGCGCGAGGCTGGCTAACAGGCGGGCTGATATGTTATATGTAATGGATCAGCCCGCCTGCCAGCCAGCCTCGCACTGTAGCCCGAACTGCTAGCTGATTCGGCCAATGGCCTGTCCAATTGGGAAATGCTTAGCCTCGCACTGCGACCTACCCAAACAGGTACTATCCCCTCCTCCATGAGGTTTTATTCGTCTTTCACACCCGCTCAAACCCGTGATCTAGGGGTTAAATACATAGGAAATGTAGGGTTCGTATCATTTGAGTTATTTTATGTAATGGATCAACCGCCTGCAAGCCCGCTTTGCAATGTAGCTCGAATTGCCAGCTGATCTAGCCAGTGGCCTGTCCAGCTGTAAGCTATGATTTGCTTAGTCTAGAGGTACGACCTACCCTAGTAGATGCTGTCCTTTCTCCCATGAGGTTTTCTTCATCTCCCACGCCCACTCGAACCCATGACCTAAGGGCTAAATACATGGGGAATGCAAGGTGTATACCATATGAGTTAAGCTCAAATGGTACATACCCTGCATTCTCTATGTATTTAGCCCTTAGGTCATGGATTCGAGCGGGTGAGGGAGGCGATGAAAACCCCATGGGAGAGGGGACAGTACCTGTCAGGGTAGTTCCTAGGTCGAACTTGGGCAAATCACATTGCAAGGTTAGGTAGATTGCAACTCGCAACTGAGCAGGCCACTGGTCGGATCAACTGGTAGTCCGGGCTACAGCAGGTGGCTGGCTGGTAGGCGGGCTGATCCGTTATAGTGCAATAGCACAAATTGTAAAAGGATTTGTTTATTAATTCTATTTTGAAAAGAGTAATGCTAGGTTTCCCAAATATTTTGTCCAAATTTATACCGAAATGATAGTGACATAAAAGTTGTCAAAATTTAAGTAATTATTATATCATCTCTGATTTATAAAATCTTGACAATTTATATGTCACATCATTTGAGTAAAATATGTTAGAAGCCTAGCATTACTCTATTAAAAATAATTAACTTCTTTTTGTATTACTTTTCTTATACCTATTTTTCCTCCTCCTAATATTTTTCCTATTCCTAATCTATTAATTCTTTCCTTTTTACGATTTTTCCTTTTAATCCAGTACGTGTTATGCGAACCCCGTATATAATGATACGACACCCAAGATCAAATTGAAATACAACCCCCAAGAAAGTTAATTCAGATTATAGAAAATCTTTGACCCGTTAATTAAAGAACTAAGAACCAAAGATATAACAATGCCACTCCCAAGAAAGAGTTGAGAATGTGGGAGATAAGTCAAGGTTAATAAATCAAGAACAATTCTTGATACAATCTCAAAGTTCTCAAAATAACAATGGAGAAAAGTTAAAGCTTTATTGAATATCGTCTACTTGAAATTTTAGGTTTAATAAGCCTTTATAGGCATACAATCCTAAATCTAATAAGAAACCAAAATAAACTCTCAACCTTAAATCTAATAGGAAACTAAAATAAAATCCTAAGTTAATTAATTCTCAGCCCAATAATTAAAAGCCAAATATAAAATTAAATATACTAACTAATTTAAAACCCAACCCATAATATAAACTAAGCCCAAACTAATATAAATAAATAAATAACAGCCCAATTTGCATTAAAATTGCTATTCAAGCCTTAAGATTGATGTTCTTGGATTGGGTCTTGAACTTGAATGATATTTTGAAACCTTGATATCCCCTCGAAGCCATCCAAGCCATGTTGTGTAAGACTCTTGGCTTAAATCTCTTGAATGAGCCCATTTAAAGCTTCATTCATCCTTTTAGCTCGAGCCCTTGTCATAGGTCCTTCATTGATGCTCAAAGTATCTATAGGCTTGCTTTCTTGGTTTCTATCATTCCCCTCCTTCTAGCGCAAAAATATCGACGTAGGAATTTGGTCGACTAAGTTCTTAAAGCCCAATACCTACCAATAACCAAAGAACATAACAAAAGTGAAGAAAGAGGCAAGGAGGAAGAACAACGTGCACAAGTTTTTACATGGTTCGGCTATAACAAGGCCTATGTCCACAACTGTCCCCTTGATT
>CM041020.1:368718-422718 GCA_022984855.1 Dimocarpus longan | reverse complement strand
AATATTAATGTCATCTCCACCGTCCATCACAAGGATGAACAGTGAAGTTGGGAAAAAAAAACACTAAAATCAAAAATAAAACATTAAAATAAAAAATAAAAAAATTTGTTTTAAACCCTATACACCACACCTAAGCCGTCACAGTCATTTCTTTTTTCTTCCATATTCTTCTTCGTTTATTGCCAACACCTAACCCCCAGCACCCAACACTCCTTTTTCTTCGTCCATCATTGACGCCCAACACCTCTTTTTCTTTGTCTATCCCCGACACACAAAACCCATTATTTTTCATCCATCATTGATTACCAACGCCTCTTCTTCTTCATTCATCACTGACACCAAACACCTCTTCTTTGTGACGGGACTTGATCCGAATTCCCTTTAATGAAATCTAGTGATCCCACCTAGCACTTTACGGAACCCTTCTGGACTCTAGCTAGTATCACCAAAAAGATGTCGTGGAGCAAACCATTAACCTTTAATATTTGATAAACATATGAAATATAAATCTTAAAATTTTCTTTTTTCAAAATTAAGGTTTCCAAAAGAAATTTCGATAGAATAACGACTGCTTTTTCAATATTTTTCATTCTTTCAAATTACATAAAATCAATTTTATAAACATTTTAAATATTTTATACATTATTTTCCACTTCTAATTTGGACTTTCGGTCCATTTCAATCAACCCTAGCCACAATTTAACTATTTCAACACAAAAATCATTTCAGCTTCGAAAATATATTTTCATACATGCAACAAAAAGTATTTACGTATAGTTCAAAATGGTGGAAATTACAGGAAATACCCACTTAAAAAACCTCAATTTTGTTTTTAACCCACAAATTTAAAACAATTGTTTTCAGCCCCTCAAACAAACTAATTATATGTTATACCCAAATTACCCATAATGCCCCTACCTATATAAGTGACAAAAAGCGATGGAAAACAGTTTTCCATCACCGACCAAGTCGAAAACCGATCGATTTTTGACAGAAATCGAAGGAGACCCGATGCGTTTTCGATCACAACCGCGACGATTTCGACCTGCCTAGAGGAGCTACGAGCGCGGCGGACCTCCGTGTTTTTGCCAAGGTCGGTGAAAGGGTTGGATTGTTTGGTTTTTTGATTTTCATTCGCGATTTGGACATGTTTGTGTAATATGAATGTTGGGTAATGAGTATTTGGTTTAGACTAGGTTGGTATTGACTGAGTTTGGCCTGATTTGTGGCTGATATGGCCGATTCCGACCATATGAGCCTAGTCGGCAACGGATCGATTTTCCACACCTGTGGAAAATCGATCATGGAAAACCGATAGGTGTGGAAAATCGATTTTAAATAAGTGTAGAAAACCGAATAGTGAAAAACAGATATGAAAATCTGATGTAATGCTTTCCACATATGAAACACCGATTCGGTTTTTCAGATCTTTAAAAACCCGAATCTCGTCATTCACTTTGGGTTTTTCGAAATGTAATGAATCATATCGATTTTGTGAGTTCGGTTTTTGAGTTCTGCTCATTTCAGGTGAAAAACCGAATCGGTTTTTGAGTTTGGTTTTCCACAAGCAGTGAAACACCGAATCGGTTTTCCACAGGTGTGGAAAACCGAATCGATTTTTCACACCTGTGAAAAACCGATTCGGTGTTTCACTGCTTGTGGAAAACGGATTGTTAATGTAGTGGCAGAATGACTTTTAATCCTGATACTGATCTTGTTGTCACTGTTTTTGTGTCCTACAGATGGAGTTCAATTATAAATATAGTTTGCAAACAGTTTCGAATGAAACGAAAGGGATTACACACATTGGTCAGAGGATGGTTAAAAAAATACTTGATATTCTGACTAGAAAGAAGTTGTATGACCGGTTCATAAGAGAGTGCCTATTCGGATATATGTTGAGGAATACCAAACATACGGCTGCCGGCTCTGTTCTATTATGGGTTCTTGCTAGAGAAGTGGAGGTGAGTGGACATAAAGATGAAATATGGTTTGAAATTGGTGGGAAAATATATAGGTTTGAAAAACAGGAGTTTTTATTGATTACAGGACTTCATTTTGGAGGCATAGACTGTGAAATTTTCAATGCAACCCAAAATGACCCGAACAGTCTCCTACAGCGATGGTTCAATGGAGTATTGCCGAATATATCTGACTTTACTACATTTATTGAGGCAAGAAGTCACTTGGACTGTGAAGGCGAGGATGTATTAAATGATGAAGATCTTTTAAAGTTAGCGAATATAGGGATCGCTTTTCATCTGTTTATGGGGCAGGATGACAGGGCGAAGATTTCGCTATTTTTGTGGATCATAATTGAGGATATGGAGAGGTGGAACTCGTTCCCTTGGGGCACATTATGTTATAGTGTCCTATTGCACTACCTCCGCATGACATTGACTGAAGAGCGGATCAGAAAGCCACCACGTAACATCAATATTTATGGTTATGTCTATGCGTTTCAGGTAAAACCAATACCTTTAATATTTATTCCTTTGTAATGTGGTTAAATTAAGTATATGTAATTTTTTATTTTTTTTGGCATTATAGTTGTGGTTGGTATAAGTGTTCCCGGTGTTGACAGAGAAAATATCAGAAAGTGTCCGAAATTTGCAAAATGATTTGCCAAGATGCATGAGAAGATCACTTAAAAGGACACCGACAACTATGAAAAGTCTTGATGATTTACCTCCCGTAAATGACAAACGTAAACTAAATTGGTTTAGTAAATTTATTGTTTGTTTTAATTATCCTTATTTATATGAAGTATAACATTATAATATAACTATATATATGTATATAATGCAGATAGTTGGCTTCGGGCAAACCCTTGAGTCTACCGACGCCGAAAGACAAATGGTTTATTGGAAATCCTTCAACCCGAATAATTTATTAACGAGTGATGTACATAAATTTGGCAAAGGAGGGAGTGAGGGTGACAGTGTAAATGATGATGATGCGGATGATGGCGATGATGGTGATGATGATGGTACTAGTGATGGTGATGGTGATGGTGATGATGATGGTGATGATGATGATGATGACAAGGTTGACGATATCAGGGTAGAGGGTGATGATGTGGTGGAGGGTGACTCTGTCGCACATGAAGACGTTCAAAGCATGCAATCAGAATCAGAGGATTCCCTTTCAGAGTTTCGAACAAAAAGGGTGTACGATGTCCCAAACGTCCATCCTGAGGTACAAATCAACTATTTATATGATTATCTACTCAATATTCATTGTATTTAATGCAAAAGATATGAACATTATTGTGTGGTAGTACGGTGTTTGACGGAGAGACGGAGTCTCTAAACATGATAGACGAAGTGTAATTTATTATAAGCAGGTTATGTTTTTTTGGATACTTAAAAACACAGGGGAGACTCTGTCAAATTTATTTTAAATGTGTAAACCGTGTCGAAATTTTTTTACAGGTGAAGCAGTTGTTTGAGTATATTGTAAATTTACAGAAGACAACTAATAAGAAGTTGAGTAGGATGGAGAAGAGGCAGAAGACAACTGTAAAGATCGTTGAGGACATCGATAGGAGACTGAGACGGGTGGAACAGGATTTCTTATATATTAAAAGGTATCTCAGCAGTAGCAATGATTCAGATGATGATGACGGTGACAACGATGATCATCGCGGTGGGAGCTTTGTCCCAGAGGAGCCCATTTGTATCCCGACTACAGTTCAGCCAGCACCATCAACTCTATATCAGGACGAGGGGGTTCGTCATACATCTCTCCCTGAGGACGAGGTGGTCCAGTAGTCACCTATTGATGTGGGCCAGTCAGTCATCCAGTAGGAGATTCAGGATGTCGTTCTGGCATAGGGGGTTCAGCAGTCACCCAATCAGCGGGAGGAGCAGGAGATACAGTCTGACTTGATGACGGCCATTATCGGTGTAGGCGTTGTAGAGGTTGAGCGGAGTGATGACCAGGTAGACATAGTTTAAACAGTGTGTTTAACGTTGACATATAATTATAAATAATCTTTTGTGTCTTTGAATTTGAGTGCGGTTACAGGGAGAAGACATCCACGAACGGGCCAAACGAAAGACGAAGCCAGCAGCACCTCTACGAACTCCATACATGGATCCTGGGCCGGCGAAAAAGAAAAAAAAAATTGTTCAACAACAGGTGAAAGAGGTTGCACAGACTGTAGATCCAATAGAGGCCGTCTACAATGAATATAAAGCTTCACCACATTTGGACCTTAGGTATGGAAAACAAAGTAGTAATTTCCTACAATCGTAGTTGTTGTCGTACCTTTTACCAATTTGTTTAAATTTTTTATTTTAGACGTGCGGTTGATCGTTGTGGGTGGTGCGTGATACCGGTCACATTGGTGACCCTTGAGGACGAAAACTGTTGGCTGACTAGTGAGCACATCGATGCGTATTTGATGTGCATACGAAACAAGTGGTGGAATGAGGATGAGGATAGAAGATACGCCCTTCATGACACTTCTTTATTTGTAAGTTATTGGTTGATAATTTCTTCCATTGTATCATTGGAATCAAATAACATTAATAATTTTTTTCCTACAGGGCATTATGACAATGGAGTATAATAACCAATACATCAATCAAGGAAAAAGATTTGATCCGGCTACAGCCACTATACCCTCAGAATGACCGCCATTCAGATGTGGAAAGATTGACGCAGCGGTCCCTTGGTGGTGTGTTGACAATGTAAGTGTTGTTTGAAAATTTTTATTTTTTATTTGATCATTGGAACTAATCCTACAACACTTATATTGAGAGAAACTGTAGGTGCTATTGCCGTGTAGTTTGAATCAACAACACTGGGTCCTCTGTCGGGTGTGTTTCAAAGAGAAGAAAATAGATGTATATGATTCCCAGGTGTCCACTGACATAGAAGTACGGCTCCAGGCACTGCAGCCGTTGGTGTGTTTTATGCCTATTATGCTTCGCTTTATAGGATTTTATGAGAGGACTCAATTAGATATGCCAGCTGTAGATGAGCGATGAGAGGTTGAGCGTCTTGATATGTCAGTTGTGCCACAGCAACCCGATGAGTGAGTAAGTTTAAACCAAAATATTTAATTTTTGGGGACTTATTAATTAATATTTAGTTATTTTATCGGTTAATTGACATATAATTATGAAACAACACGAGTTGTGGAGTATATGTCGCCATGTACGTACGAGACCTTTTGCAGTCCAAGGAAAGTACATGGGAATCAAGACCACGTGATACAGCTGCAGACGTCATCGCACTGAGGGCAGAGCTTGCACGAGATATTTATTCCTTTTCGCGTCCTTTGTATAAAGTAAATAACTTTGAAAAATGGACGCTTGATTCTTATGGGGAAGTTGTACTTAAGTAAAATCAATAAACAGTTAATTATCCATTTATTATTCAATTTCTGACTTCAATTATTTATGTCAATCAGTGAAAATTTTAATTTAGTTTTTAATAATTTATTTAATTATGCGATAAATTATTGGTTTTGAATCAATCAGACTAAATATTTCATCAATTGAAGGCAATGATTTAGTGTTTCACACATGAATTATTTTGAGTATAATAATAAAATCATTGATTTTGAATCAAGCGCAATAAATAGTTAATCAATTGAAATCAATTTCATTCGTTACAAACACATGAATAATTCCACTTAATGAAGTCATGAAATCAATCGCAATAAATATTTAATAAATGATGAAATCATGAAATCATTGGTTTTGAATCATCCAACACTAAAAATTTCATCAATTGAAATCAATTCAACTGAAATCATTGGCCTTTAGTTAATCAGAAGAAATATCTAATCAATTTAAATGAATTATTTAGTTTTAAATAGTATTATGTAATATCATTATTGTGTAATTTAAATATTATTATGTAATAACATCAATAATAAAATTAATAGGTGAATTCAATAAATCATCGGTTACTAAATTATGTCTTCAAACAGGTATCACATAAATGTTTAAGTATTAGATCGATTAGTTATTCCATCGGTCCAAACAAACACAACCATGACAATTAGTAAAAATAAAATGTCTTCATGATATGTTAATTCCAACACACGAATAATAAATGATGAAATCATGAAATCATTGGTTTTAAATCATCCAACACTAAAAATTTCATCAATTGAAATCAATTCAACTGAAATCATTGACCTTTAATTAATCAGAAGAAATATCTAATCAATTTAAATGAATTATTTAGTTTTAAATATTATTATGTAATATCATTATTGTGTAATTTAAATATTATTGTGTAATAATATCAATAATAAAATTGATTAAACATTATGTTAATTATTAACACATGACACAAAATTGGGATAACTTGTTGCCCATCAAGAAGAAACATTTTGAAAGCAAAGGTACCTATTTGATTCGGTTTTTCAGATGTCTGGAAAACCGAATCGATTTTTCATATTGCTCTGAAAAACCGAATTGGTTTTCAGATGATATGAAAAACCGATGCGATCCTTTAGCTGCCCTGGATAACCGATTCGGTTTTTCAGAAACTCCGAAAAACCGATTCGGTTATTCAGGGTCACCCAAAAACCGATTCGGTTTTTCAGAGATACCAAAAACCGATTCGGTTTTTCAGATATACCAAAAACCGAATCGGTTTTTCTTTGTATGGAAAATCGATTCCGCTAAACTATTAATTGTAATAGATTCAAGCAATTGTAACAGATGAATGTGGTGTGCTTACACATTCAAATAATTGTAACATATACTAAACTATTAATCCGTTCAACAAAACTAAAAGAAAGACCATTCCGATTATAATAAATCTATTAAATGAAATAAGGTAACTTATACATGCTTCAGAGAGTTCATACTCGATTCCTACTCATTGTTTTCATCATTATCCATTTCTTGATTGGTAGCAGGAAATCGCAGAGGACATTGACGTTGGTTGTGTCCAGTCTCATGACACAAGCGGCATCTGCGGGACGGTGGGCCATTGTCAATAACAGTTGTGCTCGTGCCAGCTTGCGCATCCACTGAACCGGAGCTCATCCCACCTCTGGTAGAAATAGAAGGGTTAGGGCAACGAAGACGGTTGTGCCCCCTCTCACCATATCTTCCACACTTTTTTCTACGACGATCTTCTCCGGCTGAAGGAATCCGAACTTTTTTCGGCCTACCTGGTTGTCTTTTTCCTATGGGTGGTAGTACAACCATGCTTCTAACTTCCCCAGAAACATTCCAGCTGGCTAATTTAGGGACTGGATTGATTGAACTTGCATATGCAGCTTTCAACCATTCTGTGCTATAATACTGACTGGAAAGTGTATCACAACTGACGCCCTTGAACCTGGCAAATTATCAGAAAACCCAAGTTTAAGTGTATAGACATAACATGAAAAGCCGAAAGCAATAACGTCGAAATATCATACCTGGCCACAGCACATGCATGAACACATGACAACTGATCTAAATTCCATTACTTACATGTACATGTGTGCTCTTCAATATTAACCACTACATTTCCTTTACTAGGATGCATTACACTGTACGTTAACGGTTCTGTAATGGGATGTACACTACGTTCCGTTGCTAGATTTTTTGCCAACATGATGCGATCGTACGCAGCGGTGGTAACATAAGTTATCAACTGAGAAGCAGCAATACGTCTATTATTAAACCATCTCTACAATACATTTCTTATATATTCATGTGCAGTTGTTACTAGCAAACGGCGTGCTTGCATCATGCATTTGTTGAGCGACTCTGCAATATTAGTGGTCATCATTTCATATCTTCTTTTTGGACAATGTGATCGTGACCACCTGCTCACCCCAGCTTTAACCAAAGTTCCATGTGTCCTCGGATGTAACGCTCGCATTTCTTCCAATATTCTGTTGCATTCCTCAGTCACATAACAGTATGCTGCATTGTAAAATGCATTTTCCACATCTGAACGCTTTTTACAATGCTGCTTAAGGTTTTGCCATAAGTGAAAAAAACATAACACGTGTGGAACTTCTGGAAAATCTTCTTTCATCTCGTTTGATATGCTTTTATGACGATCGGATACAATAAGCAAATCGTCCGAAACGCCAATCGCCAATCGTAATTTTCTTAAAAACCACATCCATGAACAGTCTGACTCTCCATCAGTAAATCCATAAGCGATGGGATAAATCATCTCTTCTCCATCTTTGCATGCAGCAAAAAAAATCACCCCTTTATATTCACCTTTCAAATGAGTTGCATCAACAGCAACAATCGGTCTCAAATAAGATCGAAAACCCTCAATCGAAGCTCCAAGTGCAACGAAGGAATACAAGAATCGGTCGTTTTCATCTCTCTCAATTGCTGTTATTATGCCCGGGTTTGCTAACTTTAACATCTCAAAGTAGGACGGAAGCTGTTGATATGACTCATCCGCTTGTCCATATGTAAGTTTCTTTGCATATTGTAAAGCCTTCCAAGCTTTGCTATACAAGATTTGAACTCCATACGGCTCTAACATTTCTCCAATCAATCGATTAGGTGTATACATTTCTCTCCCCACCTTTCCCGCATACAACTTTCCGATGACAATGGCCTTCACACTCTTCATATGTGATTCCATGGCTGTCTGACGACACGTGTGCTTTGCCTCATACTTCAACACAAACCACATCGAGCAACCCTTCCTGCATCTGGCACGAACTATAAAGCTACAAGTTTTGTCCTTGCAACTGGCCTCAAATCGCTCCATGTCTGAACGTCTAACCCGATATTCAAATTTCACATTCAGAGCATATTCTCCAATAGTTATACTCATTTCTTCCTTACTATTAAAAAATGCTCCCTTGTATAATGAACCAAGTTGGTAGACGGTTGACATAGCACTTGAAGCAAGCTCAATGTCGCTCAGTTCAACACCAGGAACAATCCAGTGTGGTTGTAAAGGATTGTTCTGAAATTGTAAACCTGAAAATCTTATTTCTGGAAACCCTTCTTCTTCAGACACATCATCAACTCGAGTTCCCTCGTTATCACTATCTTCAGTTTTCTCAGACTCACTATCCTGTATCCCACCACCATTATCATTTATGTCCCAATCTTCATCATCAGTACCATAATTCATATAATCATTGTTAACGTCGCAAATTGGACTTTTTGTACATGTAAATTGGGTGCCAACAGCATCAAGCGGATTATTGCTCCCAATTCCTGAAGTTCGATGAAAATGACTTTCAACCATTAAAGGATTTACAGGTCTTGATGTATCTACCTCGTTGTATCTTCTTTCTAGTATTGAGTTGGTGACAATCGGAAAACCGATACGCCTACTAACCTCAGCTCCATAATCTTTCACAATCTTATCCACATAAATCTCTTTAACATCAATATTTTTTATTGCCATCAAACCAGCAACACCAAGATAGGACATGATACGTATCTTTTTAATTTTACCACTTGTCGCATTTTGTAGTAAATAATGTATACAGATATCCTACATTCTTCTATCAATACCAGCCTCTCTGTACACAATATCCACTAATGATGAAAAACTATTATTACTGTGAACCCCACACATGATCGACTCCCCTCCTACGTAATTATATCCATTCCACTCTCCATCAAAATTGATTACAATTGTTTCTTGAGTCATTCCTGTAACGTTCAAATAAAATAATAAATTAATCTCATTTCAATCGGGCAACATTACAAAATACAATCTTATATAATCAAATTAAACACTATATCAAAATTATGCTAATAATTCATTCAACTACGTTTTTGCTCCACTAAAGTGTTTTCATTGTACACTCTTAATACTCTCCACTCCTATATAATCCGTTAAATAAAAATACAATGAATCTAACAACATATAAAACTGAAATTTTATTTCCAGCATTCCAAACACAAAATATCCATAGTAGTTTTTTAAAAAATTGCTAATAATAAACTTCAGTCACTGATTGAAAAACTGGCTTAAAAACCGAATCGGTTTTTTAGGGACCGAAAAATCGATTTTCAGATCGATTTTTCACTGCCACTGAAATACCGAATCGGTTTTCCAATGGACTGAAAAACCCACCGGTTTTTCAGTTTTTGATCGATTTTTAGCCACTGAAAAATCGATCACACAAAAACCGATCGGTTTTTTACGATTTTTCTGTGATCAGTTTTTATCGCTGCAAAACTTCAATATGTGACTGAAAAACCGAAATCGATTTTTCAGCCGTTATTTGCCCCTGAAAAACCGATCGGTATTTCAGTCACTGAAAATCGATTTGAATAGTTAATCAGTTTTTCAGGGACTGAAAAACCGATTATCAGTCACGAAAAACCGATTTCGTCGCAGCTTGTGTAGTTTCCGTCGCATTTCCAAATTTCCAAATCTATCACAACCAATACAATCTTACAGCCCTAAACCATGTAAATATGAACTAAATAACCCAAAACCTAACAAACAAACATATACATTTCCTTTGATCACCAATTTCTTCAAGAATCAAATCCTCCAATTGATGAAACTAATGTTGAAAATCCTTCAATGGATATTGTGAGGAAGAAGATGAAGAGAAAATATAGACACTCAAAATCAAATCTCAGAAATCATCAATGGAAAAGTAGGTAGAGGACAAATATGGAGGTTTTGGGAGGAAGATGAAGGTTAGTTTGGTAATTTTGGGAGGAAAATGAAGGTTAGTTTGGTAATTTCAATACTGGGCATTTGGGTAATATAATCTTAAGAGTAATTTTGTAATCTTGGGTATAGAATAGGAATAATTTGTTTGAGAGGTTAAAAACAAATTTTATTAAATATTGGGGTAAAAACAAAAATTCTCTTTATATTTGGGTAAAATTTATAAATTTCCCTTCAAAATGTTACATCATACATAGAAAGTAGTTATCTAATGCTTCGTTTACTTTGATACAGTACATTACTACAAAATGTGGCAATTTTGCAAACTTATTTACAATAAAAAACATAATATGCACATGAATAGTCTTAAATGAAATATACATAAATATGATTTCATAGAAGCATCGATCATTTTCAGTCTACCTAATCTGAAGTAGGAAAACGGATACCCTGATCACTCGTCCCTACATATGGGCAAATTTTTCATAAACAAAAAAAATCAAAGAATAATGAACAAATGGAACTAAGTGAGTGTAGAAACTTTTATATTTAAATTATCTTTTTAAAAATCTACCTCCCAAAAACATTTAAAAGAGTTTTCTAATTCTTAAAAATTTTCATTTCTAAAACCTTATGCTTTACAAATTTAATGAGCGATTTTTAAAACTTGAAATCGTGTATAAAACATGATAAGGTTTCATACTAAAATAAAATTATAAGACCCTAAAACATTTCATAAACTTTAATGGAATAGATCAAACATTGTTTTTCTAAAAACCATATGTAACGTCCCGAATTTTCTCTATTTAAGAAAAAATATATATATCCGGGTGAATAGTATTTCGGAATGACTAGTATTTTTCAGGATGAATAGTGATGGGTGAATAGTAATTTTTAAGAAACGGGTCCCGAAAATCATTGAAAGTAAAATTTTTGATAAATAGTATTTTCAGATGAATAGTATTTTCGGAGGAAAAATGTCCTCATGAATAGTATTTTTAAAATATGAACTCCGAACATCAAAAGTCTCGGAATAGGAATTAGAGTTAGTAAAAACTAAAACAGAGTAAGAACGAATCAGTTTGAGGTAAAACATGACAGTTTTCAGATCCAACCAAAAATTCAAAAGGGTTTTTCAAAAATTTGAAAATTTAGAGAAGTGTCAAAATGAGTATAAAAATGCTCAAGAATTATTTTATAAACTCAAATAGTACTCTCGAAGGAGATTCTGATGGAAATAGAATCAATCTGAGTGAAATTCGAAGAGCCAAAAATAGGCATGGAACGACTTTTAAGAGTCACCGAGGTTTCTAGGAGTATGTAGAAAATCTAAATATAGGCTTCAAAAAATTTTGAAAGAATTTCGAAAAAAAATTCTGAAAAAGCCGAATTCGAGCATTACATGATCAATTTAATAATTGGATGACCATGAAATATTTTTGAAATTTATTTGGACAAGAATGTAAATTAAATACATTAAAGGGATATCACCCAGAAACACAAATCTATGTCATGCAGAAGGAACCAATAAAAGAGTAACACAAGGAGGTCCAAAATGGTAATCCATGTCATGTAAAATTTGTCAATAAGAGAGTGCTACTTAAAAGTTAAAAAAATGTGATTAATTATTCATTGTTATATATTGATTTATTATTCGGAAGCTATATGAAGTATAAAGGTTATAGAAAATGATTTATTAAGCTTTGTATATTATTGATAGTAATAAAAAGGAAAAGAATTATTATTTAGAATATTATAAATATTTATTATTCAGAATAGCTGTAGGTGTGATTGTTCAGAATTATACGAGTATAATTGTTGTTGAGAATTCTAATTGAAGAATTTTGTTTAATGATAGTCTATTTAGCTGTTAATTGTTATAATTTTGGATTTATATATAAAGAAATTTATGAAATATTCTATAAGGGTACAATTATGATTATTGGAGAGCTTTGATTAATGATGATTTATATAGGTGTGAATTGTTATAATGTCTAATATACGATCTTATGCATGTGAAAAAATTGGAGATTTATTTAGAATAGAATTATTATGATTATTGATGATTAAATGAAAACAATGACTTTAGAGTAAGATATTTTGAGCTGAGATGATTCCTAAATTTCAATGATGAAATTTCATAAGGGAGAATGAATTGTAAGGCCTCAATCTAACGGGACCTAGGAAATTAATTGAAATTTAATTTATTGTTATTGTTTTAATCTGGTTTTAGTTTTAGAATACATAAGCTTGTGGATAAATATTCGATTAAAGGATATTTTAAACGAAATTAAGAAAGTTGGGTTAAAGGGAAATGGTCATAGAGGTGTAAATGAAAATTTACATATATACCAAAAAAATCAAAAAGGTCGGCATGAGTTTTTTATATAATAATAATATATATATTAGTGGTGGGATCCATTGGGAAATATATATATATATATGTAAGTGGATGATGATGGAGAAATAATAATAGAAAAAATAAAAATAAAAATAAAAAGGAAAAAGAAAGATGAGACGGTGAACATGGTAAGGATGGAAGGGTGTATATATATGTGATTTCAACAAAATAAGAGAGAGGAAGCAAAAACGAAAGAAGAAAAAAAAAAAAAAGAAAGAAGGAGAAACCGAGAAGAAGAATGAGGAGAAGAAAATAAAAGAAAATATTTTGTGTCTTCAATTTATCCAAATAACGTGGATCCAGGAGGATAAGAAAATAAGAGAAGAACTTGTTTGAGATTCAAAAATAGGCAAAAAAGTTATATGAATGGATAGTTTTATTTTATTTTATTTTATTTTTAATTTATTGAGTTATGTTTATTTATATTTTAGATTTTATTATTTATTTCAAGTAAATAATTAGTTGAGTTAACTGATTTTGTATTATGATTTATGATTTGATTATATAATATGTATTTTGATAATTATATTTATATTTAGAAATCCAGTTATATAATTTTGCATATAAAATGATTTAAGATTGAAAATGAATAAAATGAGATTTTTAGTACGTTTAATATATTTCAGTTTTTTTATTATATATTGAAAATAAATTAATTATTTAGTAAATTGTGTGATATTGTTATTTTTAATTGATCTGATTTCATGTTTATGTGAAAATCATAGTATGAGTGATTTTGTGACAATTGTGTAATGAAAGATTGAAAAGTTTGGAAAATAAGCATGTTTGGCTAAAAATAGAGATTGAGTATGTTGTGAAATTATTTTGATAAATTGTAATAAAATTTATTCGAATGTGATTTTAATGATTTTCGAATGAAACTGGAAAATAATCGGAAAGAAACCAATAAGTTTAGTGCCTTAACCGAGCGTATATCGGAATAAAGATACGAATGTTTTGAAAAGATTAGATGAGTTAATTGAATTCAAAATAGAGTTTTGTGATGTGTATATTGATAACTTGAATATATGAGAGAAATTGTAACTAAAGTTCTATTTATTGCTTCAATTATGGGGTGGAAACCCGATCCTTTATCAAAATTCTCATTTTCATGTTTCTCAGTGCTAATCTTCGAAACTGCCAAGAGATTAATCACTCTTAGAAACTCATCGGAGCACCAACATCCATGACTCTGACTGTCCTAACTTTTTTCTCAAAACGGGACTTACTGGTCAGGCTAGACTATTTTCATTTCCAAAAATAACTCAGCAAGAGGGAGTTCACTGGATTAATACTAAGTGACTGGAAAATGAGAATAAAGATAAAGAAGCAAGTGATTTTTTTCCTGTATAGACACTCCTTAGTAAAGATGGTGAAGTATCTCAAAATATTGAGATATGAAATTTTTGGTAAATAATAAAAAAAATTGAGAAAGGTCCGAGTAAACCTGAACATTAGTAGGTGGTGATTAGTAATTAGTATACCAATAAGGCTAATTAGTCGTACTGCGCCGTTACACCAATACATAATTTTCTGCCGATGGATTATGGGAGGCATTAAGTGTCCAATTCTGAAGTCAAAACCGATGGTGATATGAGATCCGACGAGTAATCACCAAGTAGTCGATGCCAAGAAACTCGATTGTGATGTGCGACCCGACGGGTAATCACCGAGTGGCCGATGCCAAGAGACTCGGTTACGAGTCCATGGTATCGTGTTAGTGTTTACAAATAACGCTTAAAAATATAAAAGAAAACCGTGCTGATATGATCAAAAATGACAATTATTGTGTTGTATGTGTGCCTAAATTTAAAATTAAAGTCGTTGAAATTTATTTGTAAAAGTTTGAAAATTTGTGAAATATTGACTTATGACTTCTATTTTGAAAAATATTGCATTTTACGAAGGATGCTGAAAATGTTGTGAAAAAACTGTGTATTTCTAGATACAAAAGTGACATAGCACATATGCTTGTATGTATTTGTTAATTATTAAATTTTATTGTGTTGTATCACCAATATTTTGAAAATGATAAACTTTCGGTTTTATAATATCATACTTGAAAAATGACTTGTACACATTTTATATGTGTGTATTTATTAACAAATTGATCTCTTTATGATTTATTATAAAAAAATTTGAGAACCGTGAAATCCTGCCTTGCAAAATTATATTTTGAGAAAATGATGAAATTTAAATTTAGTATACATCAATTAAATAAAAATACTTATCGCGTTAGATATTCCACGCGCAGATTAAGGTTTAGGCATTGTAGGTAAGGACAAAGGAGAACTCAGCTGCCCCGCTTCCTGTAACTCACATCTCTCCACCTTTTAGGGAGTTATTCTTTTAAACACTATGTATTTTTATTAACGTATATTGATATGTATATACACAAATATATATTAATGAGATTTTGTAATAATAATGTATATAAATAATATAAAAGATTTTGGTATTGTAAAGTGATTTTGTAAATGTTATGGGTAGTTTTCGCAACTAGACTTAATGGGCAGGCAAATACCCAAAGAGTGGGCTCAGCAACAGGAAAGCCCAAAAAGCTCTATCTCTCTACTCGTCTTTCTACTCGTTTATCTGTTCGTCTGTCCTCTTGGAGATCTGCTCGATATCCTGCTCGTGTATTTTATTGTTCATAAGCTTTTCTTTTGCGATCATTTATTAGCTCGTGACTGAGCTCGTTTGGGACTGGTCGGTTGCTCGTCTTCCTGCTTGCACAACCGCCCAGGTCTATCTGCACGTGTTCGCATATCTGCTCGCCTACATGGTTGACTGTTTAATATATCTGATCGCTAGAGTGCTCGTTTATGACCTGTATCAGTAACTCTCAAGGTGGTTAGCTTACCCAAGTTTTATCTGCTCGCTAACTCAACAGATTACGTTTCTCAAATAACAAATCAATAGAAGTCAAAACTGTCAAGTAGATTACAGTTCAAGGTGTGTCGTGCACGTTAACCCCATTAGAGATTATAACCTGGATTACGGTGATCTCACCTAACCCACATGGGTTAGCCGCCTAAACCCATGCTTTGGGCATAATTAACATGGCGCCATCAGCCGCATTAAATACAATCCAAGCGCATTAAATGTGATTCAGGCTTATTAAATGTAACCCATCATTGCAATATTGACTTATTATACATTATTTTATTGTCTTTTACTGTAGTTCCTCCCATTCTCTATAAATAAGGGAGGACTTTCTTTGTAAAACGATCCAAAATCTTTTAGTACCGTTACTATACTAAAATAGTGAGAGAGCGAACAGTGGACGTAGGCATTTTTTTGGGCCAAACCACTTAAAAACCTCTTGGTGTTCTTTCTTCTTCCCTAACCACATTCCTTCCACTTGCTTTCTGCTTTACTAGTCACATAACAACAACCCAAAACTGTTGCTTGAGCCGTAAATGAACCTAGTCGGCTAAATCTAGACGTCAACATTTTTGGCGCTAAAAGAAGGGCCCATCTACAGTTTCACCACCTTTGCTCTTAGCTTACAGAGCTTATTTTTGAGTCACCATGGTCAGAAGAAGAGTCACCAGAAGCTTCAACGCTTTTGAAGACCGTCCCGAGACCTCAGATCAATGATAGAATGTCATGCCTACTGGAGGACTACCTAATATAGGTGCAGGAACGTTTAATACGCCCATGATTTGGAACACTTAAGGTATGCCTCATTTTCCTACCCGTCAACCTATACCTAATGCTGCTGGGGGAGATGTTATACAGGTGTTACAACAACGTCAGGAGATACTTGAGAATACTATGATGCAGCTGGCAAATGAAGTCAGGACATTGATTCCGATCCAAGTCCAAACTGCTCAGGGACCACCCCAGGCTACTGCAAGGAGGGATATTCTGCAACGACAGCACAATGAGGCCCCTATTCCGAACAAGAGAGTTGTCGAGGAATCAGTTCAAAAAGGGTTATCTCATTCCTCTAATCTGCAGTCTAGCGCTCGGTTTCAGCGAGCTCGTCATGGGGAAGATGCAGCTCATCCCTCCAGATTCAGAACAAGGGTAAGCCAAAATGAACGCCGACCAGTGCAGATGAACTGTGGACGTGATCAGGCCTCGACTCATAAAGACGGAGTTAGGCATGGGCCTGGTAATAGACGTTCGCGAATAGAAGTTGTATCAGACAGGCTCGAAGGGAGACATGAACTTGGTCGTTATGACCTTGGATTCGAATGATTTTAAGGTAGGAGGAGATAGGAGGCTCATAACTAGCATTCCCTGAGCAGACAAAATAGGCAGGATAGACAGTCCACTGTCAGAAGAACTTAAGTGCAAGATCCACTTGTTGAGGAGCTTCTTTAAAGGGTCCGGTAGCTTGAAGCACGACCCGAGGCCCACGAACAGAGGAGTCAAAGAGGAGAGAGGACTCCATTCACCTCAGAAATTGAATTGGAGCCACTCCCTCCAAGGTTCAAAGTTTCCAGTATCCCATAATACAAGAGGAACACTGACCCTTACGACCATCTAGATGCTTTCAATATCCAGATGGACCTCCAAACCACCAGCTCGCTCTTGAAGTGTCGCGTATTCCACGCAACACTTGGCGATATTCCGCGGACATGGTTCAAGAACTTCCATCCTACAGCATCAATAATTGGGAGAAGTGTCAACAAAAATTTCTAAACCAGTATAAGGCGCTGAAGAGGCAGCTTGCGCCACCTTTCCATCTCGTAACTATCTTTCAATGTCTCGGTGAATCGTTGAGGGACTACATCAGTAGGTTTAGGCACGAGGTGATTAATATAGAAAACCCTACAGACGAGGGGATCTTGATAACTATCTTTTCAGGACTAAGGAAAGATGAAAAGTTGTACGAGAGCATTTACAAATCCCCAATGAAGAATTTGGGGGAATTCTACCAATGAACGGCGAAGGAAGTCAGGTGGGAAGAAACATTTGACCCCAAGAAGGCTAGTGGTCAAAAAGATGAAGTCGGTAGCTCCAATGAATGAAAGAAAAAGAGCAATGAAGGAAGCAGCCGTGGGGGCCAAAGAAATAACAATCAGATTGCAAAGAAGACCAGAAATGGGCTTGGACCGAAGGGCAGCCAGAGGCGAGAACGACCTCAGTATCAGGGTCGTTACAATACATACAACGCCTTGTCCGATACTCAAGACAAGATCTTTACAACTGAAAAGAATAAAGAGAACTTTAGGAGACTAGCCCCTTTTCAGACTCTTGAGAGACGTAGAAATAGGAAAAAATTCTGTGCCTATCACAACGAAATAGGGCACAACACCTCTGATTGTTGGGCGCTCAAAGATGCCATTGAAGAGATTATCAGAAATGGCCACTTGAAGGACTATGTTATGCGACCTTCGGAGCGACCATCCCAACAGTAGCGTCCCCATCAACGACAGCAAGAGCAGCCAGCCCAAACCCAACAAGAGAGCCTGACCCTCAGCGCGGACCTGCTGTGAGAACGATCCATACCATCCATGGGGGTCCTTTTGTGGTAGGAGCATCTAACAGATCAAGCAGTATGTATAGGAGGCTAATCGCGTCCAACTCGCAGGAAGAAGAAAATTAGAGGGACCTACCAAGAAGGCTAGAAGGGCATCCGAGGAGATTGTCTTTATGGAAGAAGATGCCTGTGATATTTGCTAGCCCCACAATGATGCCTTAGTAATCCGAGCCTGTATCGAGAACTTAGTGGTCAAGAGAATAATGATTGACACCAGGAGCTTGGTGAATATGATGTATAAGGAGTATTACAACCAGATGGGGATTGGCAATGAACAGTTGAAGCCTTCCCCTGAGCCTCTATATGACTTCACTGGAGACACAGTCACTTCCATCGAGCAGATCAAACTGCCCCTCACTCTCAGAGATATAGCTTATCGGTCAACAGTGCTCACGAATTTCCTTATTATCAACTTCCCCTCAACCTATAATGTAGTTTAGGAAGGCCTGCAATGAATGACCTCGACATAGTCGCCTCTACCAAAGCCCTCACGGTAAAGTTCCCAACTCCTAATGGGAACGGGTGCATGCGAGGCGAGCAATCCCTGGTCCGCCGTTGCTATATGGATGCAGTAAGAATGAGAGTTAGAAGGAATAGGGTTGATATGGTTTCAAGGCATGAGCTGCAGGTTATCACTACAATAGGGGTTAGCCATGATCTGGACCCCAGAGAGATTGATACATACCAAACTATGGGTTCAATAGAAGAGCTCAAAGACATTTAGCTCAGTGAGGCGGATACGGCAAGATGCCTCAAATTGGATAAGAGCCTGGTCCTAGAGATAAAAGCCTAATTGATTGACTGTCTCAAGGCGAATTTGACCTACTGTATCGTGGTAGCGTCCAGGAAGTTATGTCCTTACTTCCAAGTGCACAAAATTGAAGTGCTGACCAGGTATCCCCTCAGGCAAATCCTGCAGAAGCTTGATACCTCAGGCCATCTTCTCAGATGGGTGATTGAGCTGGCCCACTTCGATATTGAGTTCAGACCAAGATCAGCGATCAAAGGGCAGACACTAGCAGATTTCATCGTTGAGTTTATAGGGCCCGTGGATGAGGAAGCCGAGTCTTCTAAGGGCCTGTTCTGGGAACTATTTATCTATGGATCTTCTTGCAAACAGAGTGCAGTGGCTAGAATTTTGTTGATAAGCCCAAAGGAGCAGAAAATCCTTTACGCACTTAAATTTGAGTTTCGAGCTACAAATAACAAAGCAGAATAAGAAGCATTATTGGCAGGACTTCGCTTGGCTAAGAAGATGCAGGCCGAGCGACTCAAGATATTTAGTGACTCCCAACTCGGTCTGTCAGATTAATGGTAAGTATCAGGCTACGGGGTCAAGAATGACAGTTTACCTGCAGAAGGTCCGGGAGCTGTTGGGAACCTTTGAGAAGTATGAGTTAAATCAGATCCCGTAAGCCCAGAATTCTCATGCAGACGCACTGGCTCGCTTAGTTATAGCTTAGGACACAGATTTTGCTGGGAGTGTATTGATGGAGCTTCTGTCGAAGCCAAGTACTGAGTCCAGCGATGAGGTAATGATCTTAGCAGTGACAGCGGGCTCATGGATGAGCCATATAGATAGTTATTTACATGAGGAAAAACTGCCAGAGGATAAATTGAAAGCATGTCATTTGCAAAAAAGAGTAGCAAGATACTGCGTATATGATGACATGATTTACAAGAAAGGCTTCTCAGCTCCATTACTACGATGCATTGATAAGCCAGATTACACCGTAGTTTTGAAAGACATCCATGAAGGGCACTGTGGCAACCATGTTGGAGGGCTGTCCCTGGCCCAAAAAGCACTCCAACAAGGATTCTATTGATCGACTATGAAACAAGATGCTATTAACCTGGTGAAGAAATGTGACAAGTGCCAGAGGTTTTCCAAGATTCATTGAGCCTCGCCCACCTACTTTCAGCAGATGATCAGTCCATGGCCCTTCGTAATTTGGGGGATGGACTTGATAGGGCATCTTCCAACAGGTCAGGGTAGGTGTAAATATGCAGTGATTGCAGTCGATTACTTTACAAAGTGGGCAGAGGCAAAGGAACTGGCCGGGATCTCCACAACGAAGATAGAAAAGTTTGTGTGGGATAAAATCATCTGTAGATTCGATGTTCCTCAATAGCTCTTGACAGACAACGAAACCCAGTTCACCAGCGAGCATTTTGCAGCAACCTTGGCATCACTAAAAGCTTATCGACAGTCGATCATCCTTAAGCTAATGGCCAAGTAGAGGCAATCAATAAGATCATCAAGCAGACCTTGAAGGCCAAGCTTGAAGCTAGGAAGGGAGCATGGGTAGATGAGCTACAAAAGGTGTTATGAGTTTACAGAACAACGGCTCATAGCACCATTGGAGAAACCTCTTTCTTAATAGTCTATG
Source organism: Dimocarpus longan (assembly GCA_022984855.1). NCBI lineage: Eukaryota > Viridiplantae > Streptophyta > Magnoliopsida > Sapindales > Sapindaceae > Dimocarpus > Dimocarpus longan. Next base: position 401,840 of record CM041020.1, on the reverse strand, counting down.
GGTCTAAGGTCATGATTCCTGCTGAGTTCGAAGTAACCAGCTAGCAGAGAGCACGTTTCAATTATGAAGAGAACGACTAACTCTTGACTACTAGTTTAAATCTCATCGAAGAAACCAGAGAAGCAGCTCACCTGAGAATGGTTATCTATCAGCAAAGAATGCCCAAACACTACAACAAAAGAGTTAAGGTTCGAAAGTTCAAGCCAGGGGATCTTGTGCTACTAGAGATTCTACCCGGAGACCATAAGCCAGTGATGGCACACAGGGACCAAATTGGGAAGGACCCTATGTCGTCTATGAGGATCTCAAGAATGGAGTCTACCACTTAGCAGACATGAAAGGGGCAGTGCTTCCACGAGCATGGAATGTAATACATCTACGACCATATTATCGATGATTATTGTATTGATTGAAATGCTTTTGTAAATAATGGTTGTATAAATGTAATGACAAGCTTCTGATTTTCATATGTTATCACTAACACAAATTGATAATGCATTTCTATCTGAATTATGTAGCTACGAAATGCATGGGTCGACACGACCACGGGCTTGCACATCTAATTGTAGCTCGCTTACAGTTTTTTCCTATTCTACATCAGACACTTCACAACTCGGCTCACCTCGCGATGCAAAGATAAGCCTGGTGGATAAGGGTTATGCGCCCAAGAAACCTATAAGGTTGAGGCTTCTACTCCAGATGCTACCCCACGAGGTTAGAAGGTTAAATGAGCGTTGAGGCCTATGGGATATGGGATGTACGCTCCCTATAAACTCAGCCTACGGGTGCCTTACGGTGTTATTGATCAAAATGGGCGTCTTAAATCGGCTCTTATGCAATTGGTGTCACACCTCAAAATTATGCTGTAAATGCTTGGGTTGTGACCCCGTGAGCACAACCGAGGTCTAGTTACCTCCTCAACTTTCGCTATAGATGCTCAGGTTCTAGCCCTGTGAGCATAGCTCGAAAGGATAATATGTTGTATAGCTCAAGTATCGACCCTATGAGCGTAGTTCGATGTAGATGCTCAGGTATTGACCCTGCGAGCGCAGTCCGCTATAGATGCTCAGGTTTAATCTTGTGAGCGCAGCCTACTATAAATGCTCAGGCCCCTACCTTGCAAGCGTAATGCCTTGTAAAGGCTCGAGTCCCTGCCTTTTGAGCACGGCGCTTACAAAGTGAAGCATGGCTGAAATAGTTTATGAGCAACACCCTATCAGTATTTGTCAGTCCTTTCTTGACTCATACTACTTTACAAATGTTTATCTATGTTACAGATATTACTGTTACTCAGTTTTGCGACCTAACTTACTCACTATTAGGTGGTACCTATTATTATGCGAGTAGACTCGCTTTTTATTATGAGTTATTGTTTGCCAGGTAGGGGGCTGAGTTACTGATTCACCTGCTGAAGATCTTCTTATACTTTATAGGTTATGTAGTTTAACAGAGCTATCTACTTAAAACTTCGAGGGCACACTCACGACCCATAAGCTTATTTTTATGCTTTAGAAGGCATTCATACGACCGATTAACACTCATCATCGTGACAGAGCAAGTTTGGCTAGCTCTCTCAGTCAGAACTATTGTCTAATCCTTTTACTATCTATTTCATTATCTATATCTGGTCGTGACTCATTTGAATTATGCAAAGTATGATGCTAATTAAAGACACATATGGGACTTAAAGAAAACAAAGAAACCCTGTTGAAGAATGAATCCACATTGTAACAAATTGAAAATTAACAACAATATCAATGTTCAAAGACAAACCTCTACAAATAAAAAAAAAAAAAAGGAAGTTATGTTAGGGGGCTTTGAAGGAGCTTGCAGGAACTTTCTTTGAGCCTTGTTCTCTAAGGGCTCCCTGTGATGACAAACTCTAACCCCTATGAGGTATTGGTTGCGGAGAATCTGAAGAAGAACCATCTTAGGTCGGAGGAGTTACACCTTGAATAGGAGCTGAGGAAGCACTGATTTGAGCAGTTGGAGGTGTAGGACTCTTCTTAGGGGTGGGGAGTAGTTCCCTTTTTAACGGTCTTTGTGGTCCCTGCTTGAGCCCCTTTAATAGCGTAAGCTGCATACTTCTTCACCTCCTCTACTGTCTCTTCTCTAAAAAAGGTGATGTGCAGTTTAGGGTAATGTTTCCATAGAGTATACAAAAACAAACCACTCGTTTTCTCAATAGCTTCATTCCGGGCCTGCTCTATGCAAGCCTTCGCTTGTTTAAGCGATTCCTTAGAGTGAGCAAGGTTGCTTCTCATCGCTTTCAAGTCCTGTATCGCCGTTTCGGCCTTCTTCTCAGCATCAATAGCTCACTTCTTTTGGAAAATGGCCTTCTGTGTTATCCTATTGATGTCTTCGGTAGCCTGTTTAAGCGAGGAGGGAGTGATATCCCAAAGCTTCATCTCGCGAGCTAAGGCCTTCTCCGCTCTATCTTTTTGTTCCTTAGAGCCCTCAAGTTTTTGCTTAAACTCGTGAGCAGCCTTCTTGATTTTTACTGACTCCTCCTTGTTCTTCTTATTTTCACCCTCCAGTTTCCTGTTTGTCTCCTCGAGCGAGGCCTTCTCTTCTGCCAAATCTAGGAAGTCTCTGAACATCTTCATCAGTGCCAACGAAGTCTAAAATAAACATATGTCAGTAATGACCATGAGGGTAGCATAAACTACAAAATCAAAGTTGAAGCTCACCAACACATTATAGCATGCGACATAAGTGATTAACTAGCCGCCACGGATATGTTTTTGATAAACTTCTGGTTTATCAGGTCCCAGCAGCTCTGGCAACTGAACCAAAAGATCACTAAAGTACTCCCCAGCATCAATTTTCTGGGACTGCTCCTCGTCGGCCCCCTCTACAATAGGCTCATTGCCCTTTGTTTTGTGACATTTTCCATGGGGCTCTGTGACCCATTTTCCCTTATCTTTGGCCCCTGAGGGCCCTGGTGATGGTTTGTCAGAAGCTGGGGTCGCCTGGTTAGTGGACTCTTTCAGTAGGGCTGCCTGTCTTGTAGGTTTCTTTCCTACCGTTTTGAATTTTACGCCCTATTTTTTAGTGGGTGCTGCAGCCTCTGTTTGAGATGACATTGTTGGTTGAAGAGAAAATTCTGTAAAGCCCATTATCTGCACTTTGGGCTCATCGATTTCGATCGTTGGAGGGCACAGAGGTGAATTCATTTATAGTCACACCATGGTCTTAGGCTTTTTGGTGATCGGAGCATATGTGCCTTCGTCAAATCTTGTGAAGACTGAGGAAACTTCTCGTTTCTAACGCACTTCGACGTCTGTGGTAAGGTTTAAGAGTTTGGTTCCAGCCCTAGGTGCGAGCCCGTAATCCCTTAAAGTGTAGCTGTTTGGGAAGTAATCATCTGAAGGATCTTTGACCTCTTAGAATTTCTGAAGTGCCTCTAGCTTGTCGCTCGAAAGGTCAATTAAGCTCTTGTCGATAGCCGCGTAAGAAAGAGGGAAAGTCAGTAAATGCAGAAATAATAATGATGCATACATGCAAAGATGGTGAGCAGAAAATATGCTCACCTAGACTAAGTGTAAAGGTAAACTTGACAAGCTTCAATAGGGACAAACAAGACACATAGAACCAACGGGTCTTGTAATCTCCCACGTTCGACTTGCCAACTCCCTTGGGCAGAAACACCTTATAAGGCAAGTTGTGAGCAGCTATATAGTAAATATCATCTCGTTTCTTGGCCTTGGTGCTGGTGGTAGATTTGAAGAAGAAAAGGTGTTGGATCATGTTCAGGGTTGAAGTGGAAGCCCATTTTTAATGAAGATGTAGGCTAAAGAAGTTAGTTGGGCATAAGAGTTTGGTGTGAGTTGGAAAGGGGCTAATTCCAGGTCGTTCAGGAGATCTATGAGATATTTGTGGATTGGAAACCTAAATCTTGATTCTACGTGCTGGCGGCTGATCGCTATAAACCCTTGGGAAAGGTGAGCCACATGATCATGATGAGCTAGTGCCATGATTCGGCATCTAGAAGGGAAGCCGTACTTCTTGGCTATTGTGGCAAGCTCATCCTGAGTGATGGTGGAGTCATGTTGGAAAAAGGGCTCGCGAGCAGAAGTATCTTCTTGCCCAGATGACTCTGGTGCATTTTCACCGCTTTGGGCAGTTGCACTTAGAGAATCACTGATTTGTTGAGAAGATTCCTTTCCAGAGCCTTCTTCGCTAGACATTACTCGTTGATATCGACGTCCATAATTTGACATCTACAAAAGAGGCAATGGGTTAGACCGTCAATAGCTGACCAGACCTAGGATACGAGGATAATCCTAAATCTACTTTCCCTAAGCGTCAAGTCGTGCGCCCAGGAGATCAACGAAGGATAGAAGAGTCCTCATAAGTGAACTGCTCAAAGCCCAATAAAAAAAAAAAAAGAATCTTTTTGTTTTGTAAGTGTTCCAGTTTTAAGCAGTCAAAGAGCAGGCCAAAAAATGTACTCCTAGCAATTTCAAAAACCACTTGCTCAGATTTTTCAAAAAAATATATCTATATATATCTATAATCATCATGAAAATAAAAAAGCTTACTTTGAATAGGGTTAGTGCTGGTGGTTCTAGCTGAAAAACGGCGAACAGCGGCAGATAGTTTAGAAGAAAAATCAAGAGATGAAAAGGCGTCCGATTTTTGAAAATGGCAGGGAAAAAGAAAATGAAACGTCTCTATCCTTAAATAATTCCTGAGCCCCAACCATTGGATCAAGACAGCTGTGTAACCGCCTCAGATCTGACGACGTGGCGCGGTTCTCGGGATTTTATCATCATGCAGCAGTCAGTTGAAAGAAGTGCATTAAATGCATATGGCATATGGTGTGACTTGTAACCGCTGTCTAGGGTAGTGCCACGTGGCCTGACAATAAAGCAAAATTTGAAAAGTGGCGTAACTATTCCCGCTAAGGCTGCTCGCGTACAGACTTGTAGCTTCTGGTCCCCAAAAATGCACCAAGAGCTAAAAGGCTTGTGCTATGGATATTTTCACGACCAGACTTAATGGGCTAACAAAAGCCCAAAGAGTGGGCTCAACAACAGGAAAGCCCAAAAAGCTCTATCTCTCTGCTCGTTTTCTGCTCGTTTATCTGTTCGTCTGTCCGCTTGGAGATCTGCTCGATATCCTGCTCGCATATTTGATTGCTCATCAGCTTTTCTTTTGTGATCGTTTATTAGCTCGTGACTGAGCTCATTTATGGGACTGGTCGGTTACTCGTCTTCTCGCCCGCACAACCGTCTGGGTCTATCTGCACGTGTTCGCATATCTGCTCGTCTATAAGGCCGACTGTTTAATATATCTGATTGCTAGAGTGCTCGCTTATGACCTGTATCAGTAACTTTCAAGGTGTTTAGTTTACCCGAGCTTTATTTACTCGCTAATTCAACAGACAATTCTACTCGCTGAAGAGTTCGCCACTGCAACATTTCTCAAATCACAAATCAACAGAAGTCAAAGCTGTCAAGCAGATTACAGCTCAAAATTTGTCATCCATATCAATCCCGTCAGAGATTACAGTTTGGATTACAGTGATCTCACCTAACCCATATGGGTTAGCAACCTAAACCCATGCTTTGGGCAGAATTAACCTAGCGCCGTCAGTCGCATTAAATGCAATCCAGCGTATTAAATATGATTTAGGTGCATTAAATGTAACACATCATTGCAATATTGACTTACTGTACATTATTTTATTATTTTTTACTATAGCTCTTCCCCTTCTCTATAAATATGGGAGGACTTCCTTTGTAAAAGGATCCGAAATCTTCGAGTGTCGTTACTCTGCTAAAATAATGAGAGAACGAATAATAGACATAGGTATCTTTTTGGGCCGAACCACTTAAAAACCTCATGGTGTTCTTTTTTCTTCCCTCACCTCATCCCTTCCACTTGTTTTCTACTCTGCTAATCACACAACAACAACCCAAAACTGTAGTTTGGGCCGTAAATGAACCTAGTCGGCTAAATCCAGACATCGACAGTAAATAAATTAATTACTTTTCTTTTAATTGATAATTACTTTTATTAATATGATTTTTATTAAATATTGTATTTATAAATATTTGTGTGGTGAAGTGATTTTGGAGTTGAACGGAGAGTCCAAAATTGGAAGTTGAGAAAAGAAAATTTTAGAAGTGTTATCTTGTTTCTTGCAGGTTTTTAACTTTTAGGTTTTCAGAAAAATAAAGGAAATTCTGCTGATTTTTTTTTTTAAAAAAATAATGATACATTTATGTATAACCAAAATGATGAATAAATAGATTAACGTAACATCCTTCAACTCGATTTCTATTTTAATGGGAATCGGGTGGAAGGTGTTACACCATATCTAATGGTGTGCTTTTTTTATAAAAACGAACTAATGGAAACCCAAAGAAGTATACAATCATATGGCGACTGGTCTAGCGTTGCACAATATGAGATCACATGGCGTAATTTGCTAGAGGCACATATCGTGACAAACTTACAAAGACATCTCACTACTACGCAGTAAAATTCTATATTGCATACACAGTAAACTAAGAGCAAGATAATACCTCATACGTGGTAGAGGGCGACACGACAAGCACAACAAACTCAATCTCCTCGATGTTAGTGACACACTCTCCCCACATTTGCCATACACATATAGGGTATACTGGTCGGGTCTGCATGTGTAATTTCTTGTAATTTTAGGTAAACCATTAGTCTTTGAAAACTTTCTTTGTATATATATCAAAGCTGAATTTTTCATTTTATAAGTATAAAAATCCTAAACATATTTCATAAGATTTCACTAATGCATAAGGGCTCATTATTCTACAATCTCATGTATAAAATATTTTGTCTCAAATCAAAACATAAAAGTGTCCTTAAACTAGTATGCTTGATGAAAATTTATAAAATGCTTTAAAAGTAAACTAATAATACATTTAATATTCATAAAACATATTTACACTCACTTGGCTTCCAATCACTAGAATATCCTTCAACAACTCTTTCTTGATTCCTTTGCTTCATTTTCACCTATAAAACATTTTATAACTTAGAATTCATCTTCTAATCATTGAATCAATATTAGCTCACCCAAATTGGAATTCAAACTATCATGCCTTTCATCTTGGCCAATCACATCACTTTACACATATACATTATTCTTTTTACTTTTCCATACATAAATCATTGAATATCCATCTTAATATCACATAATTCATTCACATTATAAAACATAAAGTACACCACTACAATGCCATGTTTGGCCGAACATAAATACCTCCCATCCAAACTTTTTCTTTTCATTTTCTTGATATGAACTAACTTAGAATCATGCAAAACCTTAAATAAACACATCAAATCAATGAAATCAATACATATTCATCAAATCCTACCCTTGGCCAAATTCCACACCATGCATCCAATATTATGCTTTCACTTCAAAGGCCATCAAAAACACTAAAATCATTCAATTCTTCATCTAATACCCTAAAATCAATCAAATTCAAGTTTTCTTGAAAAGTTTCATAAACCTTAGGATATTAGAATACTCACTTTGGTCACTTGCTTGTCTAATGACTTTCTTTGAGTCTCCTTTCAATTCTCCACTTCAATACAAGTTAATCCCCTTTTAAACACATCAAAAATTTCGTCAATTCATCAAGTCATCTTTCATCTAAGAAATCATCAAAATACCATGAAAATTCAAGTAAACTTACCATTTTCTCTTCACTTTCTTTGCTCAAATCTTGCCTTAACACCAAATTTGAGTAAATTTAATGATTCTAGTATAAAAAATTGATCAAAATAGTCTTGCCCTTCTTCCTCTTGCTTTTGCCAAATCACCCTCCTTTTCTCTCTCAATTCTCTTAATTTTTTCTACATAATTCTTACACCATCACTTTATATAGATTTTTGTTTGGTTTAACAATTGCCCCCAATTATCCTCTATTTTATAAGTTTGTCATTGCTTGGTTTGAAAATTGTCCTTAAACTAATCTAAATTTTACAAAATTGCTATTGGTTATAATCTAAAGCTTTTTGATTGGTTACAATCTAACTATCCATTCAATTCCAACCAATTCCATTCCCATGCAACCAAAACCTAACCATCTAGTTACTTTATCTCCAATTTACTATAATGTCATCCTTATCTCTATATTTTAAGGTTTTCCCAAAATGATCTTGTCATATCACTTTATTTACACTTTTACCTTTTCAGAAAATTCTTTAAATTTTCCAAAATGTCTTTGTCATAACACTTTATTTACATCCTTGTCCCTTTCTAGAAAATTCTTTTATTTTCATCAATTGCCCTTAATACATGTCGTTTACTAGTTTATCCAATTGTATCCCTTTTTGGGGATTTCTTATCACCGATTTCATATTAAACCGTAATTGATCACCATACCATTCCTTGTGTTCAAATTTGTCTTCGATCTATCTGAAAATTCTATTAGAATTCAGTTACATATTTGGATGCTTTAAAATCATTTTATTATTCCATAATTAAAGGCATACTTATACAATATATTATACAGTACATATACAATACTAAAATTGGGAGAGTGTATTACACTTTATCTATGACCGAACATATGGAAAGCTAGGTCTCCTTGGCGATGGAGACCTCCATTCGTCGAAGACCCTTGGTCTCTGACGAGACTCGACCTAGTGTTCTTCATTTTTTCATTTAAAATTTTTTTTTTCCAAATGGTTGATGATGATTGTATATTGATTTGCTGATGGTTGGGATTGATGCGTTTGATTTAATGTTTAATTGGATGTGTTTGATAGCGAATCGAGGTGGTTTGATTTGGTGTAATCGTTTTGATTTATTGTAATCAATGATGTTTGTGGTTTGATGTGTTTGGGAAGTTGCTCTAGAAACCCAGAAAGTTGCTAGAATTCCATCTAGTTTCTAATTAGGTTTTTCGTTTCGGTGGAAAACTTCATTTTAATCTTTATGGTTTTGATAAATATCGAATTTTTAAAGCTCTTTTAGAAACAGCTTATTTCATCTTTAAAGTTTTGAAACTTTTAAAAAAAGTCTAAATTGTTAATCAACTGACAATCAAATGGTACAAAAAAAGCAAAATGACTCATTTGTCTCTCATTTTAGTTATAATGTATTAAATTATTGTTTTACCCCTACTTAAATAAAAATATTAAAATTTAATAAATAAATATATCATTAAAAGTCTCTCATTCTTCTTCATCACTACCACCATAGAAAAATTCACTATCATCTTCTTCTCTCTGTTCTTATTCTTCTTTTCTTCTTCGTCTCCTCCAATCTCTTCTCTTCCTTTCTTCTTCTTCCTTATCTCCCCTTCCTTTCCTCCCATTCCTTTCCTCCAATACGATAGAAACCGACCTGAATTTCTACTAATGAATCCAACGATCCTACTGGACACTCCACGAAACCTTTCTAAAGCCCAACTAATAAGGCCTAAAAGGGTGTCGTGGTGCAAACCTGTAATTATCTCTCAAATTCTAAGCATATGAAAATTTATTCATTTTAAAATTTCATTTCAAGTATGCAGCAAAGAAAACATAGAACTTAAAATATTATCATAAAAATGTCATTATTTAAAATATACATGCATTTAATAACATGCTATAACATCTGTTCATAAATCTGAAAATATGTGAATTATGTGATTAAGTTTAAATTTGGAAGCTTTACATAAAAAGGTTATATAGCGTTGGCGGTCGGGACCCACCTAATCTGCATGTGGCGCTCTAGTACCTAGTTCACCTATTCCTACACCTGGGAAGGTTTTTGAAATAAAAACATTGTGAGATATAAAGCCCAGTGAGTGTGATGTATTTATTCTAACAATTTCCTCCCGAAATGCTTTGAAAACATTATCCTTTAAAATAAGTTTTATTTCTAAAAGTTTTGAGTTTTTATAAAATTTCTATAAGTTTCAAAAGCTTGTTTTAAAAGTTAAAATGTTTATTCTTTCTAAAAATATTTTCTTTCTAAATCTGTCTTCAATGGCATGCTAGCTTTTCTAAAAGCTCTAATGGCAACCCACAGAAAGCTAAAACCACAAAGGTAGTCGGACCAGCTCCATTCAGTATAGGGGTTCACGTGGCGCAAAGGCTAGCATAGCTCACTGTGACAAAGCTACAAAGACGTTGAGTATACACGTGTGGTGGAACTATCATCGCCCACTGTGCGTTGAGAAATACCTTACAAGTGTAGATGGCGACTGATAGACTCGATCCCCCCGATGTTAATAGGACTAAGCCCTCCTAATACTAGTGTCATACACTGCGGGGTATACCAGTCGAGTCTAAGCTAGAAGGTCACACTATAAAGGCTCCAATCGTTCACTAGGTTTGGAAACCTTTTCTCTTTTTCTATAATTAAAATCTATTTCGCTTTATCATGCTATAAAAGATATCATACCATCTATGAATAAACTATTTATTTTCATGCTAAAATATTAAAAAAAATTATAATCTAAACAAAATAAAATATATGAAATATAACTACATAATAAACTGAAAATCATTTAATAAAGAATTTTGCACACTCACAACTTGCTTCCTAATTCACTAGAATTACTTCAGCTTCTGCTCAACGACCTCCCTAGCTGGCTATATCCACCTACACTTAACCACAAAAGGAATCATACTTAGCTTGTAGGTTAATTTTACTTTAAATCGGCTCTATCACTCCTTCTTCACTCGAGTTGCAGCTACACTGCCCTTTTCAGCTGCGAACCCCAGCTTGCTTTCAGCTCATCCCATGCGAGCTCTAGCACTTATTTTACCTCACACAGCTCAGTCTAGATCGAGGGCTTTCCCAAACTCAACGAGCTCGCTCAGCTCACCCTCTTTAGCGAGCTACTACCTTCCTAGAGTTTAGTCTGATCCACCAGCTTTGCCCAGCTCGTACAGCCTCAGTCCAGCTCTACCTAGCTGTAATCACCACCAACTCACTATGCTCATCCTTAGAAGATACTGCCTCAGTCCAACTCCGTAGGGCAGTATGGTGAGCTGGGACATCATCACTCAGCTCGCTCCCTAAGAGCTCACGTTTCAGGCCAATCCCTACCAGCATTGAAAAGAGTTGCGAGTATTCACCCAGCTCTCACCTCGCGAACTCCAACTTAACTCACAGCACCCAAAACATTTCATTCCAGGCTATTACTTATGGAAAAATCAACATAATTCGATCTCGATGTCCCCACAACATATATATAATATACTACCAACTTCTCATCTCCACCCAGGTTGCGGCCTCAACAGGTCCCACGATAGCACTCAACCATTCTAATTCACAACAATTAAACTTAATTCCTTAGCTACTCTACTTACTAGCTTTCCTCAGGCTTCTACCTTGTTCTCTAGCTTGCGAGTTGCTTCACTATCACCAGATCTATGCACAAATCATAATAACATCAATTGTAGTTCAAAGACTGCTTCAACACAACTCTTTTTGAAAGAAAAACCATAGAAATGGCTCTCACCAGATTATATCTTACCAGATCTAACTCCCAAATCCATTCATCACCTTTCCATGGCAAGCTTGCCCTTTACAACTGTGGAATTATGCTTTTAGGCCGACGACAGCCTGTCTCCTCTATTTGTCGATAGACTCTCTCTCTCTCTCTCTCTCTTTCTCTCTCTGGATTTCTCTTCTCTCTTCCCTCTCTTTCTTTCAATCACCGACTCACACCCTTCAAATCTATTTATGGGCGTAGGTCAAGCTCCCTACCCTTAAAGTTCCTTAAAATTACATTTCTATCCCATTCTAAAGAATTCTCTATTTCCACAATATCCTTGTCCTTTCCACTTATTTACCATTTTACCATTCCTTATAAATATCTAGTATTTTTCTCATGTCTCTCAACTTTTTATAATTTTTATTTATTTCCAATACTTTCAAAAATTTACAAATATTAAATTTCACTGTAAAACCCTTAAAAATCCTTTTTATCATTTTACCAAAGGGGTATAATTGTACATTCCACGCTTCCGTACATATGAACAGTAATATCCTCGGGAGAGGGTATTACATTTTTTTCCACCTTATAAAAATTTCATCCTCGAAATTTACATATTTACTGAAAAAGATAAGGGTATCTCTGATACATCTGATCTTCATGCTGCCCGGATGCATAGCACAAGCTAAAGAATGAGCTTATTCCATTATCTCCTTTTTCATATCGCTTACGTCCGGCATACATAGACATCAATCGATCATTAGTGTACTATCTCCCTTTATTGCAAAATCGATCTTCTGATCCGCTTTAACTTCTTACCTTAATCTTTCCGACTGGGGATCATGCCATTATTGTTCCCTTATCTGATCTACTAGAATGGGGCGAACATGGAAAGTAGGTAACAATGTCCTAGAGTTTACTATATCTAACTCGGCTCCCAGCAACCTTAACTCTATTAGAAGTGAAAGATATATTGTCCTTAAATGAGCTAGGGAACTCGCTAGTCGCCTGTTTAGTGCATCTGCTACTACATTAGCCTTTCCGATGTGGTATTCTATCTTACAATCGTAATGCTTGATCAACTCTAACCGCCTCCACTACCCCATATTTAACTCTTTCTGAGCGAGCAAATATCGTAAACTTTTGTGATCGATGAAGATCTAACAAGGGATGTCATACAAGTAATGCCTTCAAATTTTCAATGCAAAAACTACCGCTGCGAGTTTTAGATCATGGGTAGGATAGTTTTGCTCTTGCTACCTGGAAGCATATGCTATAACTCAGCCATTCTGCATCAGAACACATCCCAAACCCTGCCTTGAGGCATCACTGTTTATGGTAAAACCATCTTCCCCTGTTGGTAATGTCAACACTGGAGCTGATATCAATCTTCTTGTAAGCTCGTCAAAACTTTGTTGGCAGGCGTCTGACCACTCGAATCTCTATCCTTTTCTAGTTAATCTGGTCAGTGGGGCTACTATCCTTGAAAACCCCTTTACAAACTTCCTGTAGTAACCTGCCAATCCGAGGAAGCTTCGAACCTTTGAAACATTGGTAGGTGGTCTCTAACTTGTTATCGCTTTTATCTTCTGAGAATCCATACTTAATCCCTCAGCTAATATTATATGACCTAAGAAAGCAATATACTTTAACTAGAATTGGCATTTACTAAACTTAACATACAGCTGATACTCTCATAGGGCCTGTAACATGATCCAAAGATATTCTACATGCTCTTCGTAACTTCTTAAATATACGAGAATGTCGTCGATAAACACTATTACGAACTTATCTAGATATGGTCTAAAGATCCTGTTCATCAAGTCCATGAAGACTGCTGGACATTCTTCAATCCAAACCGCATGACTAGGAACTTGTAATGTTCATAGCGCGATCGAAAAGCAGTCTTCGAGACATCCTCTTCACGGATTCTTAGCTAATGATATCCTGATCTCAAGTTGATCTTCGAGTAAACTCTAGATCCTTACAGCTAATCGAATAGATCGTCAATCTTCGGGAGTGGGTATCGATTCTGAACGGCCACCCTATTCAGTTGCCTATAATCAATGCATAACTTTAAGCTCTCATCCTTCTTCTTAACAAATAATACTGGAGCCCCCCATGGCGAATGGTTGGGTCTCATAAAATCCTTATTCAACAGTTCTTCCACATCCACTTTCAGCTCTCTCAACTTGGTTGGAGCCATTCGATATGACACTATGGAAATTAGCTCAGTTCCCAATATTAGATCTATCTCAAATTTTATTTCTCAGTCTGTAGGCAAACCTGGAAGGTCTTCTGGAAACACATCTTAAAAGTCTCTAACCACAAGGATATCTTCCAATCTCACTCTATCATCTCTTGTCTCTACTGCATAAGCTAGATATCCTTGACATGACTTCCTAAGCACCTTACGAGCCTCCATCGGTGACATAATGCTGAAAGAAGACGACTTTCGCACTCCATGAAAAATAACATCAGGCTCCCCCGCTAGAGTCAATCTAACTTCCTTCCAAAAGCAATCCATCGAAATTCGATGTACGAACAATCAATCCATTCCCAATATGACTTCAAAGTCATGGATGTCCAGTACAATTAGGTTTGCCAGAAATTCCTTACCCTCAATAACTACTACAATACCCCCGAATACTTTCTTTGCACGAAAGGAATCCCATATAAGGATGGATACTATCATATTATACCCTAGGGATTCAGGTTCAACGCCAATGGTCCTAGCAAACTTTCTAGACATGAAGGAATTTGTAGCTTCGGGGTCTATTAATGCATATGCTTCGTGATCAAGCACTGAGATCGTACCTATCATGACATCGGGAGGCATCTGCATCCTGCTAAGTCATGTGAACACTCTGGCCTAAGCACGAGGTTTTTCTAGCTGGCCTCTGGATGGTACACCCCTACCTGATGCTCTGCTTGGCTGGTTGGAACTAATGGCTCCTCTAGTCTGGAAACTCCTTTGTTTTGGTCTCTAACGTCCATTATACTGCCCTGGTGCTGCTGTCCTGATCTCTGGCTAGAAAGCTAAAATTCCCAATGGACAATCTTTCATGAGATGGCCTTCTTGTCCGCATTTGAAACAATCGGTACTGCCTCTGAGACACTCTCTTGGATGCCTTCTCCCACATGCTTGGCACACAGGTCAATTCTTCCAACTTTCATTATTGCTCCTGAATCCGACTAATTGCCTCATAAAGCTCTGACTCGAATGCGACCCCTAGCTCGATCTTTGGCTACCAGATCCAGCGGATGACTCCCCATTTCGGGTGAACTTGCTAGGTCCTTGATAGGACCCGACCTGAATTTCTATTAATAAATCCAGTGATCCTGTCTGGTACACCATAAAACCCTCTTGAAGTCTGACTAATAAGACTCAAGGATATCGTGAAGCGAACCCGTAACTATTACTCAAACCTTAAACTTATAAAAATCATATAGTTTAAAATTTCATTTCAATTATGCAGCGGATAAACATATAATTTAAAATATTATCATAAAAATGTCATTATCTAAAACATACATGCATTTAATAACGTGCTACATTATTTGTTCATAAATCTAAAAACATGCAAATTACATGACTAAATTTGAGTTACAAACTTTACAGAAAAAGGATTATGCAGCGTCGTCGGTCGGGACCCACTTAGTCTACACGTGGCGCTCTGGTACCTAGATTGTCTACACGAGATTTTTAACATAAAAACATTATAAGCTACAAAGGCTCAATGAGTATGGATGCATTTATTCTAAAAATTACCTCCAAAAATGTTTGGAAAACATTTTCCTTTGAAATACTTTTATTTCTAAAAAGTTTGGATTTCATAAAATTTGCATTTCGTTTCAAAAGCTCATTTAAAATGTTTAATTTTTCTTAAAAATATTTTCTTTCTAAATTTGCTTTAATGATATGCTAGTTGTTCTAAAAGCTCTAATGACAACCCAAGAAAGCTAAAATCACAAAGGTGGCCGGACCAGCTCTGCTCAGTGTGGGGGGTCATATGGCGTAAAGGCTAGTATCGATCACCATGACAAAGCTACTAAGACGTCTCGTATACACGTGTAACGGAACTATCATCACTCACCGTACGTCAGAAATATCCCACAAGCATAGAAGACGACAGACTCGACAAACTCAATCCCCCTCGATGTTAGTTGGACTAACCCTCCCAACATATGTCATATACTGTAGGGTATACCGGTCAGGTCTAAAGTTAGAAAGTCATGCTATACGGTCTCGGGCCGTCTACTAGGTTTGAAAACTTTTTTCTTTGTTTCTATAAATCTATTTCCTTTTTATGCTATAAAAGAAATCATATACATATGGCATACCATCTACAAATAAATTATTTATTTTCATACTAAAATATAAAAAACAATTATGATCTAAACAAAAATAAAATATATGAATTGTATTTGTATAATAACTTAAAATCATTTAATAAAAATATTTTAATATTTTACACACTCACTGCTTGCAATCCTATTCACTTCACTTCTGCTCAATGACCTCCTTTCTGCCTCAGCGACCTCCTCTTTAGCTTGCTATGACACCTACACTTGATCACAAGAGAAGCATTAGCTTAGCTCTTAGGTCACTTATCCAAATTAGTTCTATCACTTCTATACTCGAGCTCGCGAGTCAATTAGCTCAATTATTCAGCTCGATCTGCAAGCTCCAACTCGTACTCAGCTCACCCACGCGAGCTCTTACTTACTCAGCTCAACCCATGCGAGCTCGCTCAGCTTCCCCAACACTGTCCAGCTCACACACATCAGCTTTTACCTCTAACTAGCTCGTCCATACGAGCTACTACCTTAGTCCAGCTCGGACAGGCAGTACAGTGGGCTGGGACACTACTCAGCTCGTTTCCTACGAGCTCATGCTTTAAGCCAACTTGACTAACGCTGAAAAGAGTTACGGGTGTTGACCCAACTCGCAACTCATGAGCTCCTACGCAATCTCACTCAAGCTCACTACTAAAACTTCTTTTTTTCAAATTTTACACACATAACATTTACTTATCTCCGACCTTAGAACTTTACAATATAAAATCAACATATCATCAGCTCTCATCTCAACCCAGGTCGTGACCTCAGTAGGTTCCACGATCGCACTCCATGCTAAACCATAAACAACACAAATTTACTTATATGTTAACTATATCACTTACCGAGCTCGTTTCGGTCTTCTATCTTACTTTTACCAACCCGCTGCTTCTTCAATATCACCAGATCTACTACACACAGAAATCTCGTTAAAACGTGTAGGCTATGGTTTCTCTTAACTAACTTCTCTCCAAAATAAAATCATAAAAACGTACTCTTATTACTTGATTCTTACCAGATTTGATTCTCAAATCTGTTCTTCACCTTCCACCAGCTTCTTCCCCTATGTTGCCAAGAGCGCTCATTCTCTCTCTATATTTCTCTTATTTCCTTATTTTCACGGACTCATACTTCACGCCTATTTATAGATGCAGGTTAAACTCGTTTTCACCCTTAAAGTTCCCTAAAATTACATTTTTATCCTGTTCTAGAGAGTTCTCTATTTTCATAATGTTCTTGTGTTTTTCACTTATTTACGATTCTGCCATTCTTATAAAATATCTGATATTTTTCTTTTATGCCCCTCAACTTTTATAATTTTAATTTATTTTCAATACTTTTAAAAATTTACAAACATTAAATTTTCACTTCTAAATACTTAAAAATCCTTCTTATTATTTTACCAAAGGGGTATATTCGTATGTTCCATCTTTCTGTATATATGAACAGTAATATTCTTGAGAAAGGGTATTACAGTCCTTCTGAATAACCTCCAATCCATCCTCATTTTTGAGTCGCCTACCTGGATTTAGGGATGGTCTCTATACTCTTCTTTACTCTGATGGTGGCCTCTACCAACTCTTCGTATCGGATTCAGGCCTGCTGCGAACCTCTTGGTCTTTTGCTCCTCATTATTTGCTATGAACGGCATTATACCGACAAGCTTTAAAAATCTTTTCTTGTAGTCAGCCACCGAAAGGTTCCATTGTTCTAGTCGAAAACATTCTTCAATCTTTGCATCTTGGTAACTTTTCGGATAGAACTTATTCATGAATTTCTGCTTGAATAGAGCCCAGGACACTTCAGCTAGATTCCACCTCTACAACGCCTTCCACCAGTCTTTAGCTCTATAACATGAAGGTGATGAATGCTATTATCTAGTCCTCGGAGCAACCCATTACTTGAAAAATCTCTTCACTAGACTCCATCTAAGACAGGGCGCTCTCCGGATCTCCGGTCTCATCAAATGACTTAGCATCCAATTTTCGATTGAGTTCAATAGAGACTTCTGACTCTTGCGGTTGATACAGCATTGCTACCAAAACTCGAGTTAGTCGTTCTATATCTACATTTCCACCTGCGTACTCTGCAGGTCGTGAAGGTCCAGCTTGGTCTACAAGCACATTGACAGACTCGTCAACGTGTCCCTCTTTCTGCGCGGGTACCTCAATCCCTTCTCTTCTAGTGGGTGGACAACCTCGACGACGTATGATTATGTAAAATGAGCAAAATCATGCAATGCATAAAGTGAAAAACGACTTTGAAAATCTTGTGATTATAAGAAATCTCTTTCTAAAATGATTGTTCAAACATTTTCTAGTTTTATCTCAAAACCGTTTTAAAACTTTTGCTCTGATACCAAACCGACAGGACCCGATCTGAATTTTGATTAATGAATCCAGCGATCCTGTCGAACACTCCACAAAATCTTTCTAAAACCCAACTAATAACACACAAAAGGGTGTCATGGTGCGAACCCGTAACTATCTCTCAAATTCTAAGCATATGAAAATTCATTCATTTTAAAATTTCATTTCAAGTATACAGTGGATAAAACATAGAATTTAAAATATTATCATAAAAATATCATTATCTAAAACATGCATACATTTAATAACATGCTACAATATCTGTTCATAAATCTGAAAATATGTGGATTACATAATTAAGTTTAAATTTACAAGCTTTAGATAAAAATGTTATACAGCAACGTCAATCGAGACCTATCTAATCTGCATGTGGTGCTCTGGTATCTGGTTCACCTGCTTCTGCACTTGAGAAGGTTTTTGAAATAAAAACATTGCAAGCTATAAAACTCAGTGAGTGTGATGTATTTATTCTAAAAAACATTTTCCTTTAAAATAAGTTTTATTTCTAAAAGTTTTGGGTTTTTATAAAACTTTTATAAGTTTCAAAAGCTTGTTTTAAAAGTTAAAATGTTTATTCTTCCTAAAAATATTTTATTTCTAAAATCTGTCTTTAATGGTATGTTAGCTTTTCTAAAAGCTTTAATGACAACCCAAAGAAATCTAAAACTATAAAATCGGTCGGATCAGCTCCGCTCAATGTGGAGAGTCACGTGGCGCAAAAGCTAGCATCGCTCACCGTAACAAAGCTACAAAAACATCTCGTATACACATGTAGTGAAACTATTATCGTTTATCATGCGTTGAGAAATACCCTACAAGTGTAGAGGACGACTAACAGACTTGACAGACTCGATCCCCCCGATATTAGTAGGACTAAACCCTCCCAATACTATTGTCATATACTGTGAGGTATACCAGCTAGGTCTAAGCTAGAAGATCACGCTATAAAGCTCGGGCTATCCATTAGGTTTAAAAACTTTTTCTCTTTTTCTATAATTAAATCTATTTCTCGTTATCATGCTATAAAAGATACCATATATATATATATATCGCATACCATCTATGAATAAACTATTTATTTTTATACTAAAATATAAAAATATTTATAATCTAAGCAAAATAAAATATATGAAACATAATTGCATAATAAACTGAAAATCATTTAATAAAGTATTTTGTACACTCACAACTTACTTCCCAATTCATTAGAATTACTTCAACATCTGCTCAGCAACCTCCTTAACTTGTTATGTCCACCTACACTTAGCCATAAAAGGAATCATACTTAGCTCGTAAGTTATTTTACTTTAAATCAGCTCTATCACTCATTCTTCACTCGAGCTGCAGCTACATTGCCCCTTTCAACTCTAGCTGTGAGCTCCAGCTCACTTTCAACTCATTCCATACGAGCTCCAGCTTCCATCCTACTTAACACAGCTCAGCCCAGACCGAGGGCTTCCCAAACTCAGCGAGCTGTTACCTTCTAGAGTTCAGTCCAATCCATGGGTTTTACCCAACTTGCACAGCCTCAGTCCAGCTTGACCTAGCTGTAATCACCATCAGCTCGCTATGCTCGTTCTTACAAGCTACTGCCTCAGTTCAACTCGGATGGACAGTATGGTGAGCTGGGACATCATCACTCAGTTCGTTCCTTATGAGCTCGCGCTTCAGGCCAATCCTGACCAATGCTGAAGAGAGCTGCGAGTATTCACCTAGCTCATACCTTGCGAGCTCCAGCTCTAACTCACACCACCTAAAACATTTCATTATTCCAGGCTACTACTAATATATAAATCAACATAATTCGATCTCAATATCCTCACGACATATACATAATATACTACCGGCTTCTCATCTCCACCCAAGTCACGACCTTAATAGGTCCCATGACAACACTCAACCATTCTAATTCACAACAATCAAACTTAATTCCTTAGCTACTCTACTTATTAGCTTTCCTCAGCTTTCTGCCTTGTTCTTCAGCTCACGAGTTGCTTCACTATCACCAGATCTATGCACAAATCTTAGTAACATCAAACGCAGTTCAAGGATTGCTTCAACATAACTTTTTCTGAAAGAAAAACCATAGAAATGGCTCTCACCAGATTATATCTTACCAGATCTGACTCCCAAATCCATTCATCACCTTCCCATGGCCAACTCGCCCTTCACAACGATGGAAATCTGTTCTTAGGCTAGCAACAACTTGTCTTCTCTATCTGACGACAATCTATTTCTCTCACTCTCTCTCTCTCTCTCTCTCTCCCCCTCTGGATTTCTCTTCTCTCTTCCTTATCTTTCTTTCAATCACCGACTTACACCCTTCATGCCTATTTATGGGCGTAGGTCAAGCTCGCTTTTCACCCTTAAAGTTCTTTAAAATTACGTTTTTACCCTGTTCTAGAGAATTCTCTATTTCCATAATGTCATTGTCCTTTCCACTTTTTTACTATTTTTCCATTCCTTATAAATATCTGGTATTTTTTTTTCATCTATCTCTCGACTTTTTATAATTTTTATTTATTTTCAATACTTTCAAAAATTTATAAATATTAAATTTCACTGTAAAACTCTTAAAAATCCTTTTTATTATTTTACAAAAGGGGTATAATTATACATTCCACACTTCCATACACATGAACAATAATATCCTCGGGAGAGAGTATTACACAATAAGTTTTGGGTTTAATAGAACCAAGAATCAAAGATGTTTGTGGGTTCAATCAAACCCAAAACTTGAGGTTTTAGGTTCGTACTAGAACATGCTCTGGTTCTAGGTTCGATCGAACCTCGAACTTAGACTATAAGATCAGTAAAGAAAAAAAAATGAAAATTTTAGAGGTGGGGATGAAGATGACAACAACGGTGAGAGATGTTTGGGTTTGAGTTTGGTATTTGATGTTTATGGTTGTTGGCTGGGGTTGATATTTGCGGTTTGTGTTTGGGGTTGATAATTGTGGCTGGTGTTTAGGGTTGATGTTAGGGTCTGATAATTGTGGTTGGTGTTTGGGGTTGATATTTGTGGTTTGATGAATTTGTTGAGTTTTTTTTTTTTTTTTTTTTTTTTTTTTTTTTTTTTTTTTTTTTTCTGTTTTTTGTTAAAAATTGTTTTGAAGATTTGGGTTTGCAACCCAGGTCTTCAACGTTCTAAGTTCAAACTCATGTGTTTGAATCTAGATTTTGTTTAAAATTTTCTTAATTTTTTCTCATAATTAATTTTAATCTCCACCGTCCATTTCTAAGATAAATGGTAGATATCTTTCATATATTTTAATTTTAATTAATTAATTAATTTTTTATTTTTTAAATTGTTTTAAATTTTTTATATGTTTAAAATCCTAATAATCCATGTGTCACAATTTTAGTCTCTTACATGAAAAGATCATCTTACCCTTCTCATTCAAGCTATTCGTCATCGTTGACCATTAATTAACTCACAGTTTGAATTTTTTTGAAGAGTTTTGAAAAAGTTAGGAATAAAAAAAAAAAAAAAACTATTTTCAAAAGAACTTTAGAAACCTGATATTTTTCAAAACCTTAGGGAATAAAATGAAGTTTTTCCTTTTCATATTTTTGTATTTTATGTTATTTTTCTTTAATATTATTATTAATTAATAATTTAAAGGATATTTTAGCTATTACACAAATTTGAAGGGCATAAAATGAATTTTATAGAATCTCAATAAAGGTATTTTGGTCATTTCACGATTTTAGACAGAAAATGTTAACATTTTGGATAAAAAACTAATGGTAAGGGATGGTTTACCTAATAACAAAAAAAAAAAAAATTGGGGATAATTCTTTGTTATTTTGCTTTCAAGAGGGTTTGTCATAATATCCATAAAATATATTATAAATAAATTAAAATTAAAAATGTATACATACTGTTTATATGAGAGACAGATTGTGTAGATTAAAATTATATAAAAAATGCAAAATAATAATAATAATAATAATAATAATAATAATAAAACATTAAAAAAAATGAAGAACACAGAAAAGAAAATCTGTTTTCCACAGGGCTTTTGGTTTTTGTTTATTCTTTTATCTCATCTCCAATCTCTACCATTTCTTTTCTCTCTCTCTCTCTTTTTTCTTTTTTTTTTTTTTTTGGTTTTTTTTTTATAATGAACATCATCCGGGTTCTGGCATTACTACAAAACAGTTTAAAGAAATTGGTTTTTTTTACATACTTAACATCGGTTTTCGTCAATTTCAAAACCGTTGTCTATTTGAGTGATGTTGAAAAAAATTTAATACAACATCGGTTATTAACCGATATATATATATACGAAAAATACCACGTCGGTTAAATGTAAAACTGATATTTTTTATTAGTTAATAGACATCGCTTTTAATAAAAAAACCAATGTATTTAAGAAAAAAAAAAGGAATCGGCTTCTTACTAAAACCGATTTGTTTCTTAATTTTTTTTTTAATATTTTTATATATCACAGCTTGGTTCTTCATGCACCTAAATATATATCACACAATACTCACGAACATTCCAGAATTTAAAGTAATTTAACAACAATATATATGGTTTTTCTTCAATAGGTCAATAATAAGTGTCCAACAACAAAGCTAGTAATATATAATTCCGAGCATGTACACTTATATATGTACTTGTACATTCAAAAGTCATATACAAAGCAAGTACCCAAAAGTATACTTCTAAAAATTAGCTATTTGTAATACAAGTATTTCAAAGTATACTTCTGATCAACATTAACATAAAATTAACTATGTACATAAATTTATAAAAGTTCATCAACAGATTGAACCCATTCACCCTGCACAAAATCAATGTCCTCTTGATTGTATTCCTTCTTCTTTATCTTCTATATAGAAAACATTTATAAGAATTATTAATATCATGATAGAAAAATATAAACACATACAAAATTAAGTTTTAATATTCGCACCTTCATTGGAATAGATTTGTAAGTATCAATGATGATATCTCTCATATATTTCATAATGTAGTAGCCACATTCAGAATTCCCAAATTGTTGAGGACACTATAAATAAAATATATAATCACATTTATAAGACAATTTGTAAATCTTCAAATAAAATTTGATGTGCATAACAATAATAAATTGGATAATTTAATTATATGGTTACCTTTAAAATCTTAAAATAAGGAGAACTCCGAACAACTTTTCCCGAATGAGCAGCAAACATTCTAAAAGAACTTTATAAACAAAAAAGGAAAAAAGAAAAAAAAAAGACAAATATGTATAAGTTTAGCAAGTAATAGACCGCATATATAAAAAATAAAAACAAAAAGTAATTACTTACACAGTAATTATGTTCTTAAGATCCGGAGGGATGCCATTTTGTAACGAATCCAAAAAATGCACAATATTATTATGTGGATCCAAAATAACTAACATCCAATGAGCTCTAGATCAATTCAAAAGAGTAATCTTGTTACTTATATTACTAAAAATGATAAAAAATAATAATAAAGATGCATTGAATTACTTACTCATGGTGATAAGGAGCCAAAAAAATTTGATTTGGTGTTGCATTCTCCAATCTTCTAGCCAACTTACGTGCTCTGTCATCAACAGTGCCAATGCTTGAAGCAATAACATTTGGATCAACAAAAACATATAGGTTAATCAACTTTCGATCTTTCATCATCTGATAAAGGTATCTACGTTCATATATATAGAACATACGAAAATGAAAATAATATTTTGTTATACCATATATAACATTCAATTATAGATAATACATGTGAAGTTAATCTAATCTCACCTCATGTAAAACACAATGCATTGTATTGATATCATTTTCATTGTGCAAAATCATCTTGAAAAAGATAAGCAGTGAAGTCATGTCCAAATAACTCATTCTCAAATGGCATTTCAATTGGAACATTGGGCAACATAGCTCTAATTGCATATCTATGTAGGTCATCGATACAAGATTGGTATTGATGTTGTGAGTGATTGACTTCAACTTGTGCTACTGATTGCTTCAATTTGTTGTCCTTACTCACTTTCTTAGCAGATCCCTAACATTCAAGTAACTCTGTTAAATTAACCTATCAATATATATAATTTATAGTTACCATGAATCAAAGTAAAATAAAAAATGATTGAAAGATCCATGTTGCACTAGAAAAAACTAAATAATAAAATAAAAAATTTATGGTAATAATAATATAGATACTAACCTCATCAGAAGAAAAAATAATAAACTGTCTTGGCCAAGCCACAAATGATCCAATAGCTTGGGTAACTGTTAAGAGTTCATCACGAACAGGAAATGATAGAAGAGTTGATCCTTTAATAGCCACATCAATAGACACTCGTACATTTCCATTCAAAGGCATACCATGTAACGTAGCATTCGGATCATCTGTTGGCATAATTGTGCCAAGCGCTACCACATTGTTTTTAGATCCAACCACAAGCTTACAATATTTGCCCTTCAACTATATGTTATAATTTAAATACATATTAGATTTAATTATGAATCATTAAAATAAATAAATATCTTAAAACAATAACACACCTTCATATCTACACTACAGCTACCATGATCAGAATTCGATGTTGTAGGGTTGGCTTTCATTGTCATTATTTCACTTTGTAATTTCTCAATTTGCTACTAAAACAATTTATTTTGTTCTTGAAACAGTTGACTTTGTTCCAACACCAAGTTTTCTAATTCTTGAACCCTTTCATCTTGTCTTTCTTTATGATGATGACATCTTGGTAGATTGAAATACCTACCTGGTGTGATAAATTGGCCAACTCCCCTAACCCGTCCACGATGTTCAAGAGTCCCAAAGGCTATAGACAAAATGTCTTTGTCACCATCAATAGAAATTTTACCCTCTTTAACCTACTTTCTAATTTCTTTCTATAATAATAATAACAATAAAAAACATTGGGTTAATGTTTATATGATAATAAATCATTAATATTACTTTCTTACTTACGATTTTGTTTACGAAAGACAACAACTTTTTTCCTTCGTATTCTCTATTTGCATTCTCACGTGCAGCCATCCATAACACATGTCAATCAAAGTCTTCACTTGTTCCATAATCTTGTTCCTGTAACAATAAAAGAAAAATATATAAAGATAATATTGAATCAAATTATATAAATATAAGAAGAACGCTGAAAAAGAGTACTTACTAATTCTTCCTCTAAGTCTACATATCCACTACGTGATAGTCGATGATGATACTTATTATGCGACTGCTTATCCTTTTGATCATTCCTTAATTTCTATAGGAAATAGATAAAAACAAGTAGCAACATGTTGGCAAATAACTAGCGTATATAATACTATCATATTATATACAAGCTTACCAAAAATTCTTCTGAGACTCTATGCTTGACAATTGTATCCCAATGAGAGAACTCGATGAAGTTGTATGCTCTGGCAGATTCTTAAGGTTTTCTAGACATCCAATGTGAGGAATGATATATTTTTTGCTGAGAAAGGTCTTGAAACCTCTCCATTTTGTTGATGCAAATGATAACATCTTTTTCTTATGGCATCCATCAATTTCAAAAACCTCCTGCAAAATAAAGAAACAAAAATAAATAAATAAATAATGATGACTTAAGTAACTTTACATAATTAAAACATTACTTAAGAACCCGAGTATAGTAGTAAACATACCAAAATACATTCCCAAATATTGTTTTTCAAATCTTTTGGCACTTTATGCTGACTTTCAATGTTAATTGGGACCATTGACCTAGCCAAAACACCAATATAACTCATCAGTGTTTTTCTATTTTGCTTATATGGCACCCCTTCTTGAACTGGACAACTATCTTTTGTCCACTACTTCTTGTTTTTGTTACTTTTTTCAATATTGTACGACCTCTTCCATTGCGTTTCTTTTTAGGAGAATGCATTTGTGATTGTTCTGCATCTTCTTGATCATCAACAATTAAAGAATTCATTAGCAATATCTTGTTTTTCTTGTTAGAAGGTTGCAGTTGTGAAGAACCTGCTTGTTCTTAGTGATCAATTGTTGCAGTATTTTTTTTTTCATTCCTTTACGTTTTCTTATAGAAAGATGTAATGACAATTGACTTACATCATCCTGATCAAAAGCATGTGGAGAATCCATAATCCTACTAAGAAAGAGAAGAACAACATTAGGAAGACTTAAAAGAAAAAATAGTAAGATTTTTACAGATACATTAAATTTATTCCCTCAAAAAAAATAAAAAACAAATACATTAAATTTATATAAGTCAATACACATATTTAATGGCATGATAATTTAATAAAACACATGCATAAGTTAAATCACATAACCTGCAATCATAATGGGTTTTCAATCCAACTTCCATCTCAATCAGAGCGAATATAGGTTAGTTCATCCTCACCCATAACATCAACTGAAAAATCTAGCATTGAATTATTGAAATTGTCATGTTCCATGACATCACAAAGTAAATCATCATCAGAACCATCATCCCTAGTAGATATTGTTTGAACCACTGACCATCGACAATCAGATTGGTCTTCTACTGAAAAAAATCTGTTTTGCTTGGGAAGCCAAAATAAAAGAATCAGATTGATGACCAATTCTTTTAAGATCAACTAAGGTGTAACCCAGGTTATCCACCTTCACACCACCATTACTATCAACCCAATCACACAAAAATATTGGAATCCTAAACTTATTGTAATCTAAATCCCATATCTCTTGGATAATCCCATAAAAACACATATCAGTAATCACTGGGTGGTTGTCCCAATAACTTGCAAGTTGCATTGTTTTCGCAACTAACATCACCCCACTATTGTTGTGTACTTTAAACATATCCCCATTTTTTGTGCAATAGCGTCAATTGTTGATGTCATAACCAGAATATTTCATTACTTCAAACCTTGGTCCATAAGCTATCCATCTTAAATTCTCTGAGACTCCATTATTTGGGTGTTTGAGTTCATTGGCTACCTATATATGTAGAAATGAATATATCAAGAAATAATAATAATGATATTTGTAAAAGATTTTTTTTTAAAAAAAAGAAAATCACTTAAACTAATGGATATTCTTTCTTTTTTTTTTTTCTTTCCGAAAGAGCTAGAGGAGTGATTAGAACTTACTTTTTCATGAAGCCAATAAATAAATGTATAATTATGTTCGTCTTGCAACCATTTTTGTCTTCTTGCTTTACTTGGATTTTCTAATTTCAATTGTTCCATATGCTCACTAACAAAAGAAAATTTAGATTATGTAACTAATGAATATTCTTTTTTTTTTTTTTTCGAAAGAGCTAGAGGAGTGATTAGAACTTACTTTTTCATGAAGCCAATAAATAAATATATGATTATGTTCGTCTTGCAACCATTTTTGTCTTCTTGCTTTACTTGGATTTTTCAATTTCAATTGTTCCATATGCTCACTAATAAAAGAAAATTTAGATTATGTAACTATTAATTAAGTTGTAGTCTACTATAGTAAAACAATTAAAAAGAAAAATTTATAGATTAGAGCTGTTATGCTTACTTGATATAAGGTTGGACTTCAAGTGTGTTCTCCAGAACATAACGATCGGCTTGCTCCCATTGCTTACGGTCTATTTTTTTCTACCCACTCACCAGGTAATGGCTTACCAATATATTTTGCACCATAATTTCTACAAGATGGAATTCCCATGAAATCAACATCTGATAAATACTATGTACAAAACTCAATAGCTTCTTCAGCTATATAGCACTCTGCAATACACCCCTCTGGGTGGTTACGATTACGAACATAACCTTTTAGAACTTTCATGAAACGTTCAAATGGATACATCCAACGTAAATAAATAGGCCCGCACAATCGAACCTCTCTAATAAGATGAACTATTAGATGTATCATTATATCAAAAAATGAAAGAGGAAAGTATTTTTCAAATATACATAGGGTAAGCACAAGATCAGATTGGATATCATCCAATTTTGTAACATCAATAACTTTCTTACATAAAGCATTGAAGAAAAAACAAATTATTGTAATTGCATGCCTCAATTGCTTAGGCAACATAGATCTAATGGCCAATGGCAACAATTGTTGCATCAATATATGACAATCATAGGATTTAAGACCAAGAAGTTTATTTTCTTACATCGAAACAATATTTCAAAAATTTGATGAGTAACCTTTTGGAGTCTTAAGATCAAATAATGTCTTACAAAATCTTTGTTTTTCATCTTTGGACAATGAATAATAAGCTGGAGGTAAATATGTCCGTTGTCATCCCACTTGAGGTACCAAATCATCCCTCAAACCTAACTTTTTTAGATCTAAACGAGCTGCTAACCCATCCTTTGTTTTACCTAGAATGTTTAGCAATGTGCCAAGTACATTGTCACAAACATTTTTTTTCTATATGCATAACATCTAATACATGTCTAACGTGCAAAGATTTCCAATATTCAAGCTAAAAAAAAAATGATTTTTTTTTCCAACCGACTTTTGAAGTGAATTCAAAAGTTTTAGACGTTTTTCTTTTTTTTTTTCCCTTTCCCATACAAAAGACTAATCCCTAAACTTTTCTTAAGATTTCTTCACCAGTGAGGGGTTTAGGTTCTGAATCATATTCTTGTTTTCCATTAAATGACTTTTTTTGCTTTCGAGACAGATGATGTTGTGGTAAAAATCTTTTATGACCCATAAAGGCTATCTTCTTCCCATGCTTCAGCCAATAGGAATTCATATTTTCACTACATATTGGACAAGCATAATATCCCTTTACAGATTGACCAGACAAATTACCATACACAGGAAAGTCATTTATGGTCCATAACAATACACCTTTCAAGTTAAAAGTCTCCTTTTTGTATGCATCATATGCTTTAACACCATTCTCTCGTAAGATTTTCAAATCATCAATCAATGGCTCTAGATATATATCAATATCATTACCCGGTTGTTGGGGTCTGGAAATAAGTAGCGTTAGCATTATAAATTTCCTCTTCATACATAACCAAGGAGGTAGGTTATAAGTTACCATCATGAGAGGCCAGCAACTATACCTGCTGTTGAGAGTTTTATGCGGATCAATATCATCTACGACAAGTGCTAGTCTAAGATTTCTTGGGTCACCTGCGAATTCTAGCCATGTGTGGTCAATTAATTTCCATGAAGAAGAATCCGAGGGGTGACGCATCATTTCATCTATCTCTCTCTTATTGGCATGTCATGTCAAAGCTTTTGCAATATTTTCACTTTGAAACATTCTTTTGAACCTCGGGATAGGTGAAAAATACCATAAAACTTTTGCAGACACCCCATTCTAAATTATCTATGAATTTTTATTAACTTTCCATCTCGAGAGTTTGCATTTTGGACATCTTGTTGCATCTTGATATTGCTTTCGATATAAAATGCTGTCTTGAGGACATGCATGAATTTTTTTATATTCCATACCCAAAGCATTTAACGTCTTCTTCACCTCATATATAGACAATGGTAGTTCATTCCTTGTTGGTAGCATATCTGAAATCATACTCAACAATTCTGAGAAACTTTTGTCAGAATACCCATATTTTGCTTTCAAATTGTAAAGTTTAACTAAGGCAGATAACTTTGTAAATTTGGTACAACCAAGATACAATGGTTTTTCTGCATCCTCTAACAATTTTTTAAAATATTGAAATCATTAGAACCATATTTTTCAGCAGCATGTACCATCTCCATAACATTGCCAATGATATCATATCATCACATGTTTCAACTTGTGATAATTGAATGCCAGGTGAATTTACTATAGGTTGTAATGGTTCCCCATGCCAAATCCATGTACGATAGCTTTGATAAATGTCATTTAAAAACAAGTGGTCTCTTATATCTCTACTAGTATTGTTGTTTAAATTCCCACACTTTAAGCATAGACAACGGAAGACATTTGAATTACAAGAATGAGATGCTGCAAACTTCAAGAAGTTTTCAACACCACGCACATAATCTTATGATAACCTATCTTTAGACATCTAATATTTATCCATCCTAAAAGTACAATAACAAAATGCGAGGTCTAAGAATCTAACAACATATTAACTTAAATAGAGACCATACTTATTGCAAAACTTAAAGCTATTAGCAAACAAACATTTCTAAATTTTCTCATTATCTTAACAAAGACCATACTCTAGAATGATTTATTTCAATAAGTTAAAATATGAAAAGCATTTAGTTTAGCTATGCATGGGAATTTGTTTTAACAAATATCAAACACATCTTGGTCAAATACCTGTACAAGAATTCAATAAATTCAAAGAAATTGCATAAAATTTTCAGACAATTGGTGTAACCAATACTACTTTAATATTTCAATAGAATATTTGGTCCTCACCAACAATCACAATAGTTAATGAGTCCAAACTTAAAAAGGAAGAAAGTAATGACAAACTAACCTTTTTTCAAGCTGACACAAAGCAGTGACAAACTACAAATGTTTGTTTCCTAGATGAGCTTGATAAATGCTTGTTTGATAAAAAGTACTGACATTTTATGGAGCTGTGAGAATGAAATAGCAGTAATTCAGTGTTCTATAGAGATACGAGAATGACAGAAGCAGTGACCCATTGTTTGTCAAGTTTAAAATATCACCTATTTTCACTTCGACCCTCATTCGGATAAGTTGAAACTATTAAGGGCTACAGCTGTCACTCTTTTGGCGGTTTTAATTTGCTCATTTCCCTCCAATTTTTTTTTTCTCTAAATATTTTCCCATGATTTTGTATTACACTTTAGTTACTTGTAAATTAATTTACTTTTTCAAAATCAACAAAAGAAAAAATTAATTTACATTTTCAACATAAATTTTGTTTTTTTTAGCTTAAACAATTATTAATATATCTCTAATTGTTAAATTAAAATTTAGCTGATATTATTTAAAAAGTATTTTGATTTTATTAAAATAAAAAAATGTTTATCCTAACAAATTGAATTAACTCTACTAATAGACTTTAGTAAGGTAATTAATTAAGATTACTCTAACTTATAGAAAGACATTTTAATGTATCAAACATTTTATCACTTTCTATATGTGTGTGTGTGTATATATATGTGTGTGTGTGTGTGCGCGCGCGTGTAACATTCTATTGACGTGTTGAGTAATTGATTATAAAATTTTATTTTTTTAAAGAGATTTTAGAAATAAGTCTTATACATATAAAGTATAAAAGAAATTATTTTGTCATTAAATTATTAATATTTAAAAAGTAATATTGATATAAAGACATCAGTTTTATTAAGTAGATGTAGAAAACAAAAATGCAATACATCGGTTTTATTAATTAATCGATATGCTAAAGTCATGATAATTTCATACATTGGTTTTAAACTAACCGATGTTTTTATTTTTTTTTTCTATATTGGTTTTAGTAAAACCGATTTATTGCTAGTGATGTCTTTAATCAATTTTGTAGTAGTGTGGTTTCAATTGGAACCCAAATGATGTATCATCGAGGTTCCAATCATTTAGGTTCGATTAGAACCCGGATGAAGATTGGTTGTGTTAAGTGGTTATGATGGATTGAAGAGACAGATTTAGGGTTGTAGTTCTAGGTTTAATATGATTTAATGTTGCTTGGTTGTGAAGGATTGTGATTGGATTGAGAATGGTGGATTGATCGTCGATCCAAATCCTTATGATTTGGTTATTTCTTTTTTTTTTTCCTTTTTTTTAAGTTATTTTTTTTTCATTGAAGGTTTAAGTTTTTAACTTAAATCTTAAATTGGATTTTTCTTAAATTCTCCTGTTTCTTATCTCAACGAATTGTTGAGATTTTTTTTTCTCAAATTTTTGATGATTTGAACCTAGTTCTTCAAGTTGAAAATTCCAAATCTTCAATTTGATTTTTTTTTTTTAATAAATTTCTCTTTTTCGTGACATTTTTTTTTTTAAATTCTTTGATGAATTAGGAGGTCCATTGTTTTAATTTTTAAGAAAATTTTAAATTTTAATTTTTTAAAAAATAAATATTAAATTTATTTTTAAATTAATCATCACCGTCCATCATATGATGGACAATGGATATTTTCTTTCTCAAATTATTTATTGTTTTTTTATAATTTTAAATTCGATTAACCTTAACAGAATTTGACTAATGGAATAGGAGTATTCTACAATAAAAAAGTAAATGTACTTTCGATTAGTTTTAAGTATATCTCAAGGGAGGTATTGTGCAATTTGTTATCTATATATATATATATATATATATATATGGCTTCTGATTGACATTGTTTTTTTATGCAGTGTTTTTCCACGACCGTTTTTATATGAAGTGTTTTTGAGTGGAAGCAGCTTCTATAAAAATTAGTTGTCAAACTATCATCAGTTTTCCAATCAGAAGACACTTCCTATTGATATGCCAAATTTTATAAGATGGACAAAAACACTTACACTTGAAAAGGAGAAAAAAAAAAAAATGAAGATTGTAATACACAACTTCAAGAGAAAAGCTTTAGTGCACCTAACCAATATATTACAATATGCATTTTTTTTATTAGTCCATTATGATAATTAAAAAATTGGTGATGAAAAATCAATGGTATGTTGTTTTTTATTACAATATGCATTTTTTTTTAACATCAAATAAAATAGATTTTTCTTTATTTTTTAAATAAGGGCATAAAAGACTTTTTATTTTGATAAAAGGAATGAGAATGAGATTTCTAAGTGGGTTGGGGGGAATGAGATTTCCATTCCACAACCCCAAATTGATGTGAGGCCCATATTTTCATTCCCATTACGGAATGAATTTTAAGCAAGTAAACAACATCAATCAATCTCATTCCCTATTCCCTTTATTCAATCCATGAAGTAAACACATCATTACACTTGAAAAGGAGAAAAAAAAAAAAAAATGAAGATTGTAATACACAACTTCAAGAGAAAAGCTTTAGCCACTAATATTCTCACACTGTATGAGTCTCCCATGTAATTGAATAGGTTACCATATAAAATGATGAATATATACG